>VXAL01012175.1:4249-15464 GCA_013399475.1 Chauna torquata
CTGGGGGCAGGGGGTCGGCGGGGGGGGCCAGGGGGCTCATTGGGTGCGGTGAGGCTGGCTGGGTGTGGGGACTGCGGGCACGGGGCAGGGCTGGCTGGGGTGCCACCACTGTGGCTGGACACTGCGTGACACCATGCCTGGCAGGGCCGTGCTGCGACCCTGTCCCCAGTGCCAGCATCACCCGTGGCAGGGGCCCTTGGCCAGGAGGCACTGGGGGCAGCCACAGGGCAGAGCACTCACCGTGGGCCCCCAGCGCCGTGATGCTGTCGGCTCCCCGTGTCCCTCCATCTCCGGCCACCTGCACACCCAGGGCTCACCAAAACAAGGTGACGGGGCCAGGCAAGACCCTCCTGCCCCCCGGCACTGTGTCCCCCCTCCTCTGGACACCAGTGGCACAGCTGCTGTGGGGGCAAATGGACAGACATGGGGGCAGAGCCAGCTGAGGTGACATGGGGGCAGAGAGGAGCCGTCACTGACCCCCGTGTGCACACACCCGTGAGGCACACGGGCTCTCCAGCACCGTGAGCAGAAGGAGCGGTGGCACTTGCAAATCCCTCGTGTATTCATGGCAACACCGCAGCCTCTGCAGCTCCTCCTGTGCTGCGGGCTGGGGGCTTCCCTGCCGGTGGGCATTCCCAGCCCCCCGTGGTCCCGGGGGCTGCCGGTGCAGGCAGGCGCCCGCGGTGAGCCCGAGGGGCAGCCTCTGCCGTATGGAGCTGGGCACCCCGGGGATGCGGGAGCTGCTCACGGGCTGGGGCAGCCCCCAGCATCCCACACCCGCACCAGGCACTCACTGGGAGAAAAAGCCAACAGCCGGGCTCCCGTCCCCACGCCTGAGCGCGGAGCTGCTGGGAGCCGCCGGATCCCTCCAGCCTGGCACCGTGTCCCCAGCTACCTGCGCACTCTGGTCCCAAATTCTCAGGTGACAGAGAACAGAGTGGCACCACCCAGCATCCCCACCAGCCCTGCCCCACACTGGTCCCCACGGCCGGGATGGGGACTGCCAGGGCCTGAGGGTGACAAGGGCAGGGGGCACAGCGCTGGCACGCAGCTGGCTGTCCCCGGGCTGCCTGGCGGTGCCGGCTGCCGCGCTGGCGCACAGTGCCAAGGCTGGGCAGGCTGGAAGGGAGGCACGTGCCAAGACGGTGGCATGGGGGGACACAGCTGCCACCTGCCCCTGCCTGGGTGGCAGTCCCCAGGGAGCAGGGCTCCCGGACACCCTGTGGGCAGCTTGGGGCGCGGGGTCGGGTCTCCCTCCGCGGAGGAGCGGCTGGAACAGAAGGTTTACAGAGCTGCACTAAGTGACGCAAATGGTTTGAAGCCCATAAAGAGAGACGGTTTTATGTAAGACGACTATATAAAGCTCTGCTGTTCTGCCATTGATGAGATATAGGCCTTTATTTATAGAAGGCAATGTTTGCGGTGCGAGTGCTGAAAGCCAGCCAGGGACCCGCAGATAGGACGTCGAGTCATTTCACATGCAGCTGCCGTCGACACTGTTCACACATTAAAGAAAAAAATTAACAAGTTTGCAGCCAGTCAGGTGGAAAAAACAATAATTGTCGAAAACCGTATTTCCCCCTTTTTCCAATAACAAATAGCTGAAGCACTGCTGGGGAGGCTTGGGCTTGCTCAGCGCCTGGAAAAAGCGGGCTGAGGCTGCGGCAAAGCCAGGCAGGGGGCAGCGGGCGGCAGGAGCAGGGCACGGGGAGGGAGCGCAGGGCAGGAGGAGACCCCTGGCAGGGGGAACGGGGGCTGCTGCCCGCACCCAGGAGGCTGGCAGAGAGCGCGCCTGTGTCAGTGCAGCTAGCGCACTGCCGCCTGTGCCCGGGGGTCCGGGACTGGAATAAGGGGGCCTGCAGGCAGAGATGACAGCATCGGCACAGCGGCAAGTCGCGTGGAAAAGGGGGGTGTGCACTGGGAGCGTGGGGCTCTGGCAGAGCTGGATGCCTTCCCCGGGGCACCGTGTCCCCTCCCTGCCCCACGCACGCTGTCCCTGCAGGAGGGAGCACGTGGTCCCACGGGCACAGGCAGGCACGGTGTGGGGCTGAGGATGCTCTCTGAGTGGTGGCTGCAGACAAAGCCCCACTGGGTTTTCCTGCCAGCCTCTCCCTGCCTGCATGCACGGGGATGTTCTGAGGTTATTTCTTTGCCAGATGTGGCTGGGTTTCTGCTGGCGAGTGAGCAGCACGTCCCTGTGGTCAGAGCGCCCTGCCAAATTTTGTTTCATGCACGAAAGGAGGAAAAACTTCTCATGATTAATTGTGCAACAGGGGAGAACATGCAGCTCTCCAACCTGCTCCTCGCTGATCACTGGCCTTTCTTCCTTGTTGGAAGTGCAGCTGGGGAGAAGGGGGTGAGCTCTTCTCCGAGGCATGCTACGCTGCGCGGGGCAGTGAGCGGCGAGCTTGGCAGTGCCCAGCGAGGGCAGGAGGGTGCCGAAACATCCCTCACCACCCTCCTAACCCTGCAAGGGCTGGGAAGGGGGGGAAAGCCAGGCAGGGCTTCACAGAAGGGGAGCAGTCAGGCTGCCGTTTGAGCTGCTTTCTTGCAGCTCCCTGCACATTGCTGCGGGCTGACGTCCGACTCTGTCCCCTGCTTACGCTGCAAAACCTTCCCTCTGTGCGCTGATCCGTGCCCTCGGTGTGCTGCGCCAGCAGCGGCTGCAGGCAGGGCATTGCCTGCCCCTTCCGTGTGCTGCTGGCTTGCAGCGAGAAGAGCACGGCCCCGAGGCTGAGCTGGGGCACATCCGGGGTCTGCGCCTGCATGGGCACCGCGCACGGGTGGGGAGGGTCCTCGACGTGGGCACCCCAAGCTCACCATTAAGCACCAGCTAAGCTTTGGTGGAGTCAACAGGTTTTATTTTAGCAGAACAAAAGGTTACCTTCTTGATTGCAGAGCCAGGACCACAAGCGCAGGTGAAAAGTGGAGGGCAGGAAAGCCAGAGGCTGGGAGAGCTGTGGGTGCCCTGTCTGCATCGGGGGGCTCAGCCGGGCCAGAGAGCCAGGGCTGGTGCTGCAGAGACGCTGCCGGCCACAAGCCCTTGGGATGTGCAGGGCCAGGGCCCCAGGGTGGGAGGGGAGAGCCGGCACCAGCCTCATCAACCAGAGCCCCTGATTAATCACTAGCTGCCGGCCCTCCAGCCAGCAGCTCATTAGCAGTTTAATTCCCGGTGCCCGTCGCACTGGAGGGCCGCACAGCTCTGATTGAACCGCCTGCGCTCGTCTGGGTAGCTGCAATCAGGCTGTGTCCCCCCGCCCCGACCGCAGGCACCGTCAGTGCTGGCATCCACCGTGCCCCCCAGGACAGGACGGTGAGCGCGGGTGCCGCGGGTGCTGTGGGTGCCGCGGGTCCGTGGGTGCTGTGAGTGCTGCGGTCAGATGCGCACATTGGTGACAGTCACTGCCGAGGGCCAGCGGGTGTCCCTGGGGCAGGAGATGTGCCTATGTCCCCTCCCGTGTCCAGCTGTACCCTGGAGCATCACTGTCCCCGCGGTGTCACCGGGCCAGGAGCTGCTGTCAGCGCTGTCAGGCCACCACAGCAGGCACTGCGCTCTGCTGCACTTCCCCGGCCTGACATCCCCGTGGGCCCGTGGCCCTGGCACCCCACATGTCCCCGTGCCATGTCCCCCTGCCTCCTGCATGCCACCTGTCCCATCCCTTGCTGCCTGCACCAGCTGAGCAGGGTCTCCATGGGCAGCACGGCGAGGGGTGCAGGTTGCACCCATGGTTCTGCCTGCACCCCGACATCCCTCCCGCAGCACCCCAACATCCCTCCTGCCTCAGCTGGGTGCCTTCCTGCTCCTCTCACCCCAGGCCGGGGCTCAGCCTTTGGGACCCCTCCCGGGATGGGCTGGGGACGCTCACCTGGGCCGGTGCAGCAGGCAGGGGCAGGCGGGAGCTGGGACGTGCAGAAAGCTGGCCCGTCCTGGGCACACGGAGCTGGGCACGGCCGCGCGTCCCGGCTGCCGGGAGGCGTTTTGATGGGAGCAGCTTGGCCGCCCGCCTCTGCCCTCCAAACCCTGCCCTTCACTCCGGAGCTGCAATCTGTGCTATTTCTCCGCAGCCCAAGGAGGGAGGGGACCGCGCAGAGCCAGGGCCCCGGCGGGAGCAGGGAAGCGTCTCCATCTGTCTGCAGCGGCTGGAGAGGCCAAGGTGGCCCTGGGAGCAAGGCTGTCCCCAGGCCACCTCCGCGCAGGAGGCAGGGCCGGCACGGCGTCTGCAGCTGCCCCGGGCAAGGCAGGGAGCAGCCGCCTTCTTGGTCGGCATGGGCACCGAGGGCACCACGCAAACCCGAGATTGATGCAAATAGTAATGAAGTCCTGGTTGCTCAGCCACCACCGCGGCTGCTCGTGCAAAGAGAAGGGGTTACACTGGCAGCGTGTGCTCTGCGCCTGTCCCCTCTGTCCCCAGCCGTCTCTGCCGCCCCGCTGCGCCCCGCGCTGCGCCGTGCCGGCCAGCCCTGCTCTGCCCAGCCCATGGCGAGCGAGTAGTAGGAGGCAGGAGCGGTGTGAGCGCTGTCGAGCAGCCTGGCATGCCCGGCTCTGAGGTCCTGCTCATCAGAGAGCGTCTGCAAATACACGTGCTAATTGCAGGCAGAGGTTCGCAGGCTGTTCCTCCGCTGCCGGCACAGTGCTGCTGCGCAAGGACGGGAGCGGATGACCAGGGCTGCCGGGGCAGCTCTCCCTGCCCTGGCACAGCGTGTCACAGCTGGGCCCCCTGCCCGGCCCCGGCCCGGCCCGGCCCCATCCCGTGCTGGATCCAGCCTGCCCGGGCTGGCAGCGTGTGGTGCCATCCTCGGAGCCCTGGTGCGTGCGGCACTGATGGCTGCTCCGTCCCCAAGCGCCTGCCTGATCGCATCTCGGTGGAGCTGCTTTTCAGAGGGAGTTTTTCAGGCTCTGACCCCCCCTGTGCTGCTGCTGCTCTGACATCCTGTTTCCTTATCGCCTAACATGACCTTAATTTACTTCCTGGGCTGATAACGCTCTGGGCTTCTCCTCCAGGAGCTGGATCTCGGCATCATGCCCTGCCTCACCTGCTACAGGACCGCTGTGGATTCTGCACAGGCAGCACGGAGCAGGGCAGAGAGGGCTGCACAGGGCAGGCAGGGCAGGGACACCGAGGTGGCACGGAGGGGACAGAACGGCACTGGTGGGGCAGGTTGGTGCTGCATGGAGCTGCTGTCCTGCCCGCCCACCCTGCTGCCATCAGCCCGGGCAGATTGAAATGCTGGCACTGATGACTTTTGTAGCCACGTTATCTCCCACGCTTGGCAAATATTGGCGGAGGGGAGATTATTCAATAGCAAAGTTTGCAGATGGGAATCACAGCATGTGATCCCATGGGCTACGTGCCGCAGCCCGGCTGCTCCGGAGCAGCCTCTGTTCCGTGGGGCCGAGCCTCACAGGGGCACAGCATGGGACCAGGACGGGGCTGCTCCGAGCAGCATCCTGAGGGCTTCTCCCCCGAGGCTGGTGCCCAACAAGGCACTGGTCCCCGCTTCCCTGCAGCTCCTATCCCACCCTGCCTCACAGGCAGCAGGAGCAGGGTCCCCACTCGTGGGTCCTGCCACCCACGTGCTGCCAGACCCGCAGGCAGCACTGCCCTGGCAGCATCCAGGGCGATGCTGCAAGCCCTGCAAAAAGCAAAGGTGCAAAATGCTCTGAGCTTGTCTCCTCCCCCCCTTGCAGCCCCCTCCCCACAGCTCCTAGTCCCCAAAATCCTAGTCCTGCCCATCCCAGGTGCTCAGTTCCCATCCCCAGGGCCCCCAGCAGCGGGTAGCGGGGGTGGCCGGTTGTTCCTGGAGCACACGTGGGTATGGTGCCGCCTGTCACCTCTGCTCGTACTGGGCGTGGAGGCACCGGGCACCGCGTTTTCCTGAAGCTGGTCATGCGGTGGAGACCATGGGTTTACGGGAGGTGTGTGCAGCTTCTGCTTTTCACAGCACATGATGTACAGGCTCCTGGAGACAGCGCACGGTGCTGGGGACACAGTGTAAGCGCCAAGCAGGGGGACAGGAGACGATCTGAAGGACAGAGGAGATGTGAGCTGCCAGCGCTGCCCCGTAGCATGTTGGGTGTGGATGGGAGGCAACGGGGGCATGGAGAGGTGGACCTCTCGTCCTCCTCCCCTGTGCATGCGTTTACACGTGTGCTCCATGCAGGGGACCCTGCTCAGCCCCCGGGGGCTGGAGGCTGCATGGGGCTGGGCTTCCCCAGGAGTGGGCATCGCTTGGAGCATCTCTTCCGATGCTGGAGCCTGCACCCAGATCCCCTCCCTGTGCAGCTTCTCCGTGTGGGCCCTGGTTGTCACCTGGGCTCCTGGCACGGCTCAGCAGCACCCTGCCCGCCAGGCAGCCCCAAGGAGGGGTGGCCCCCAGCACCCAGCCATGGGGCTCCATCCATCGGCCCCCGCACCCGGGAGCACACGGGCTGGGGAACGCCAGCCCCTATCATGTTTGTTCCATTGATTTAGCGCCGTGGAGAGGGTTTAATCAGCCTTTAGCCTGCACGCTCCAGCATTAAGAACAAATCCATTAGCCACAAGATAACCACAAAGGGTTGCGCTGAGGCTGGATGAGGTCCCAGCGCCTTCAAGATGCAAATTGGCAATCAAAGATCAAAGCCGTGCAGCTCCCTAATCTCTGCTAAAAGGGCTCAGCTATTAACGAGCCCTTTCCCGCTGGGCTGTGATCACCCCACTTCACTCCTGTCCCGATGCGCTGGTGGGTTGCGCCAGCCCCCGCCGGCCCCCCGGCCCCCGCGCTGACCCTGGGGACAAGGGTGCAGAGGGGGCTCGGGCTGTTTGTTTGCGCCTTGCTTCCTCCAGCTCTGACATGCTGGTGTCAAATTCGTGTTGGCGGAGAGAGCGAAGCCCCAGGGAGCGGTCGGTCAGTGGGCAGAGGGGACGAGAAGGGAAAGGGGCAGGGGCTGGCGTGGAGCGGGGTGTTGGGGAATTGTGCAAGGCTCACGCAGCGACTTTGGGGTGGGGGGGATGCTGGCAGGCAGCTTCCCTCCCTCTGCTCATGGATTTAGCCCGGTTCAGCCCCAGCCTGGCCACACCAGGTGGCTCAGGACAATCCCTGCTGGCCCCAGGGAAATCAGTGCTGGGGAGTGTGGCGGGGGGGCAGGCGGCAGGGCTTGGGCAAGGGTCCTTGGGGCCAAATTCCCCTTTCTGGAGTATTCCTGCCCATGCTCGAGGTCCCAGCTCCCATGCAGTGCTGAGGGCCGGCTACAGGATGTGGTTTTCCCCCTGCTCCCATCCTGCCTGGGGGGCTCCACGCACGGCAGCCCCACAATCCCAGCACGCCGGAGGGCCACGAAGCCGTCGAGCTGTGACAAGAGCCGAGCTGCCGGCACCGTCAGCAAATCTCTGGCAGCACAGATGGGCTGCCAGCACCGGGCCACACAGCTCACCGGGGACCCTGCCGGAGAGGCACGCGTCACTGCCCGGGTGCCAGCACAGCACTTCCAGCCCGGTGCAGGGCCTGATGGACCTGGTCCAGCTCAAGGAGCGGCATCCATCCCTCAGCATCCCGCTGGACAGGGGGATGCTCAGCGGGACCAGCACAGGGAGCAGTTTGGGCTGGGGCTCGGTGCCGCTCGTGGCTCCGCCAGCATCCGCATGCTGGTGACACAGCCTTGCCATCGCTCAGCAAGAGGAGCAGGCGGCGAGGCACCGGCAGCATCTCAGCTGGGGTGACAATAAATCTTATTAGTGTAAACCCATCCACAGGCAGCTGGGTAACCCCTGAGACAACCCGGCTAGGGCCGAGGCTTCATCTGCACCGTGTCAGCGCTCTGCGTTTACATATAAATGCCACGGCTGGGGAGACCGTGCCTGTGCCGGCACCTGTGGGGTCCCGGGGGCACCCCCTCCTGCCTCCCCTGCCCCGCGGGATGACAGCAGGGTGGCCCTGCGCTGTCGGCTGTGGGGTGCCCAGCGGGACGAGCCGACAGCGTGGAGCTGCTCTGGCTCCCGCCCGTAGGTGAGGCTGGGCCACCGTAGCACGCGCGCGGGGACAAAGACAGGTGATGTGTGACACTGGCAGCGCGTCCCCCATGCCCGCACCCCGCTCTGGCTGGGCAGGGGAACGATGCCATGCCCAGGGTGCCCGTGGGTGCCAGCAGCGTGGCAGGGCCAGCCGGCGCGGATGCTGCCGCTCGGGGGACGGCGAGGCGGGCTGGCAGGAGCTGCTGCCCCGGGCTGGCGCGCCCCAGCTCAGCTCCCACATTTGCTGGCGGTGCGGCCGCGCAGCCGTGGGAACGGTAATGAGATGGAGCAGCAGAAGGACGGCGAGATAAGGCTGCCTGCGCTGCCCCAGCAGATTAAACGCTGGGATTAAGCAGGCGGTGCCAGCTCTGCTGCCTTTTTATCTCGCTGCTTCTCCCCTCTTATTCTCCCGCAGTCGATAGTGAACGGTCTCGGAGCTGTCAGCAAAGGAAATTGCTTGTTAACCCTTTGGAGACGGGTGCAGCGCTGCCTGCAAGCTGCTTTCAAAGTGAAGCATTCCCCAGGGACTGCGCTGCCTGCAGAGCCGAGCCTGGGCCCGGCTGGCAGAGCAGCGGGGACTGTGGTGCCCACCACGGTGTCCCCAGCCCGGTGTCCCTGCTGCTCGGTGGTGGCCCCCATGATCCCCACAGGGCTGCATGCAAAGGGGCTGGTGGCACTCAGGATCTGCTGCTGCCTCTCAGCCAAAAGCCACCAGCATCCAGTGGCAGAGGGAAGCAGCATCTTCCCTGTCCCCAGGCGTGCCATGAATGCCCCCACGGCAGCCCGCCCTCGGGCCGGGGTGGTGCAGAGCAGACCAGTGACACCCAGCACCGTGCTGGGCACTGATGTACCTGCGGGGTGACAGCAGCCAGAGAGCAGAGGTTTGTCCGTGTCCGGCCCCAGGGACCCTGCGTGCCTCACTTGATGCTCCCTGCTTCCTCCAGCATGCCGGATGGATGGGCTCAGCGCTACGTCTGGGCATGAAACTGCAGGGCTGGAGATCATCCTCTGGTCCTGCGGCCAAGCGGCACAGACCGGCTGCGTCCACACCGCACAGCACATGGCACCGCGGCTCCTCCCGGCGCCATTTGGAGCCCAGTGCCCCGAACCACAATTATTGCTCTGTGTGCGCGTGCTTTGTTCAGTTTGCAGCAGCGAGGCTGGGCTGCAGCCCATCACAGCGATTTTCCATAGCATGATGCGTGCTGCGTGCCCGGGGGCTGCGTGCCCGGCATGCGGGGGTGTCTGAGGATGCAAAGCTGGCTGAGGAGCGCTGGAGGAGTGCACAGAGGAGAGCACTGCTTGGCACAGGCCAAACCCATGCCAGGGAGCGTGTGAGCAGCAAAAGCTCGCTCTCGCCTGCTGTAGGCACACCTTTCTCAGCCCCTCCAACCCCTCGGTGCCTCTGGCTCTGCCCCTACGGCTGTTCCCATCGCCCTCCCGCGCAGCGCCATGGGGCAGAAACCTCCTACGGCCCAGCACCCAGCTGCATGCTCAGGATCTCCGAGAGGCTTGCTGGCTGCTGGCAGCCTGAAGCAAGTCCCCCAGCTCATACCCCATGCCTTTCTGTACCCCTGCCCTGCGCTGGGGCATCCCTCCGTCGTCCGCCAGCAGCCCCAGTTCTTCATCCTCAGCAATTCCCTTTACATTGGCTCTTTTGCCCACCCAGGTGACCCTTTTGGTGTCTGCTTTAAAGTGCTTAGTGCAAGCAAACAGCACGGACGCACAAGCAGCCGTGGAGCAGTCGGGGGATCCGTGGGGAGCAGCTTAGCCCTGGCAGCAATCACCCAGCCTGCGGCTGGGGCAGCGGGCCATCCCCGGGTGGGATGCTGCCCCACGGCCACTGAGGGATGGAGAGGGCACGTTCACCGGTCTCCTTGGCCCGGGGAGCTCGCAGGAGCGTGAGAGCCCTGGGCAGCCGGGGCTGAGCACTGCGGGGAGCTGGAGCAGATGCTGCGCAGGGCAGGCAGGCTGTGCAGGCGAGCAGAGCCTGAATTAGGAGAGGAAATGGGAGCAATTGGCACGTGCGGGCTGGCAAGAGGAAGGCTGTGAGGGGATGGGATTGCTGTTTATAAATACATCAAGGGAGTAAACACAAGGGAGGGAAGAGAGCTATTTAAGCTAAGGGACAATGCTGGCATGAGAACAAATGGTACACACTGGCCACGAATAAATTTAGGTTGAAAATTAGGAGATCAGCAAGGATCTGGACTGGACCCCCCCCAGGAGGGGCAGGAGGGGAAACACAACTTTGAGCTGGCACTTGCTGTGCTGATGAAGGCGGCTGTGTGCTGGCACCGAGGACCGCGGGTCCCCAGCCCCTTGCCTCGGTGTCACATCCACTCTGGCTGTGTGGCACCCGTGGCACGGCCACTTGGGCTGCTGACTTGGCTAGTGCAGGGCTCCTGGGGCGGTGGTTTGTGGGAAGGGCTCCACGCCGGCGCACGAGTCCGGGTGCCCCCAGCAGCTCTGCCCAGCTGACGGCGCAGCCCGCGGCACAGCTGAGCACTTGGTATTCCAGCCACGAGCCCACTTGGCACCAGTGGGGCTGCGCCAGCCCCAAGCTCCCACGTCTCCGGGCTGGCTCAGGGGACACGTCCGCGGGGCTCAGCGGCATGGGCTGGCCCAGCACAGAGCAGCACATCTGCATGAGGAGGTGTCAGGAGGGGTCCCAGCCCCTCCGGGATGTGTCCGTGGGTTGGGACATCTGAGGTGGGTTGGGATGCTGTGGGGGATCTCCAGAGCATCCCTTTGTGGAGCCCAGCCCAGTGCTGGTGTGCCCTGCTTGGGGACAAAGGTGCCCTGATGCCCCCGGGACTGAGGCTGCGGACCCCCGCGGAGGTGGCAGCCCCGGTCCCCGCGCAGGGCTGCATCCAGCAGGAGCTGTCCCTGCTTCCAGCAGCAGCCCCGCATGGGGCAAGGACACAGTGCGGAGGGGCTGCAGGTGTGGGGACGATTGCACTGGTGCTGGAGCTGGGATTAAGCCAAACTGGCTCCGGTTCTCACCCCTCTGGGGAGTGGGGAAGGGAAATGGTGTGACCGTGCATGAGATGGACATTTGCAGAGGCAAAAACATCCCACTGGCTCAGAAAATTGCTGCAGAATCGGGCTTGAAATGAGTTGAAATTGCTGAATCCAAGCGGATCTCATATCCCGGGCAGTTGCAGTGCTGGCGTCTGCGCTGCGGCTTCCCTCCTTGGGCACCCAGGCGAGGGCTGTCAGTG
>VXAL01012203.1:0-10237 GCA_013399475.1 Chauna torquata
TCCCAGCCAAAACCATGGCAACAGGTTTACTTCAATCATTAATTAAACATGAGTAAGAAGGAAAGAATTCCAATAAGATCCAGAATTGTCAATGAGCTGAAAGAAAATGTTAGCAGACAAAACAAAATAAGATGTGCTAAATTAGAGAAAATATTAATTCCAAATACTTTTCATGATTTTATTTCTAAAAATGGTTGTCCTAAAAACAGTAAAAACAGCTAAAAAAAAAAAGATAAATTATGTATAAACTTTCTATTAAATTTGATCTAAGGCCCCCTAATTAAAAAACAGTCAAATGAGTAAAGCAGATGACTATGTTGCTCAATTTTTCAAATTTTTAGCAAAACAAAAAGGTGTTTAAGTAATGCTGCTAAGGTTCAGTTGGATAAAATGGGATTTAGAAACAAAGTTTAAACTTCAGCTGCATATATGGTCAAGCTTATAAGCTTGTAACCTCTGGAGTCCAGAAGAGATAGCAACTTTTGTATTTTTTTTAGAAGACTTAAAGGAGAGAGTGAGAAAAAGTTTGTTTCAGTCTATGTTAGTTAAAATCTAATTGATATGAAGATATGAATGAAAATGATGCTATTGGTGATACCCTTGTATATTTTCAAAGCACAAAAATTGGTGGAAAAGAATTCTATGACTACAAAATATTTTCATTTTCATTTTAAAATGCAATAAGTTAAAAAATAATGGCTAAAAGAAATGATAAAATATATTTGTAATAAATTCACAGTGATGTGATTCCTGAAGTTGGTATCTTGTGCTACAAAAAATAAAAAGTGTTTTGTTTATCTACAAAATTAGCACAATTTTCAAATTAATGTATCATTTCACATGTTATTTTCTAAGCACTAATCTAAATTTTAATTTGTAATATAAATTTTAAAGAGCTTTTTTTTACTATGTTTCCTTTCTCTGAATGTAATTTGTAAACACTTTACTAGTACATGCTTAATCAGTAGCCAAAAATACTTGGGTTGTATAAACAAACAGTGCTAACATTCTCACAGAATCATAGAATATCCCAAATTGGAAGTGACCCACAAGGATCATCAAGTCTGCTGTTAGCTTAGTATTTTTTCATGAATAATTAGCTTAGTGTGTATAAAAATAAAATTTGTTGTGTGTTTTTCCTTATTAGAAAATGTTACTTATAACTGAAATATCTTGTTCATTTTACTTGAGAATAGCTAATAATATTATTAGTGGAAACCATTTAAAGTTCTATTACAGTTATTTAAATTGACCTTGCATTGTCAAGACAGTCATAATTCTCTCCTACTGAAAACTGTTATTTTCTATAGTTGTCAAACAGGAAATTCAGTTACTGTTACAAGAGCAAAAATTAAAGTTAAATTGAAAGAGACAAGCCGTATGCTAATTCCATTCCACAGTATCTTTATGTTATTAATTTCATGATTCAGTTTCACTTTTACCTTGGGCAAAGGAAGAAAAATTATTTTAGAACTAACCCATAGTAATGGAGAATGCTTGGTTCTGAGATGCTTTTATCCATTTTTTTCAAGCATATAAAGCACTTTCATACACAAACTATGCAGTAAGGAAAATTTGGATTGGCACAGATTATTAGAAAATGTAAGTTTTTAACTCAAATAGGAGAAGCAAGAAAACAGCACTATATTTTCTGCAGGAAAGCAAAACAAACAAAAAAACCAAATCAAAACAAAAACAAAAGACAAAAGCAAAAACAACAACAACGAAAAACACATGACATGTAAGGAGTCTGATTCTGAAGATTTCAGTCTGAAAGCCAAATTAATTTGAAAGTTCTTTTTTTTTTTTCCCCCAAGGATTTTTTTTTTCTGTCTTGGAGAAGCAACAAAATTCACTATTAATTCTTTTTCTTTTTTTCTAATATATAGACTATTATGTAAGGTAAGCAGTGTTTTCAGGGGTGTGTGACTTTCTTTGTGAAAGCGATGGTTAAAAAAAATCCATCACGGAAAGCTTATTCATGTATCTTTTTGAGCCCCACAAAGAATGCATGTACATTTTTGTTCTTGGGTATATGCCAGGGAGTTAAATAATTAAATTAAATCTCCTTGTAATGCCTGTTAAAGAATCAGCAAAAATGTGAAAAATATAAATGACCTCTTAAAAATGCATGTGTGTGAAGACTAATCAGTAACTGGTTAACTCAAGAATACTTTTTCCATCAATTCTAGTAATAAGCGCTAAGTGTGTGTTTCCTCTGTTCATATTATATTCGTTTTCAGAATTTTCAGTATGATTTTCCTACTATACTTTGTGATACTAAGTATGTAAAGTGATTTAGGATAAAACTTAATATAATGAGATTTGGGAATAATCTGGTATGTGTTAATCTAGATTAAAAATTAGAACTCTGCACCAGAAAATCAAATTAATTTCAGTAAAGCATATCATACCTTCTAGAAAAAGGCAAAACCTTTGGTTAAGCTGTTTCACCTCTCAATCTTATTGGACTTTTACTAAAAAATAAAATCAAACTTCTGTTGCTTCTAAACCAGAAAATTAATTTAAGTGTTTTATTACATAGATCATGAAAAGCAGCATTTGTTCTTTTCTAGCCAATTTTTAATAAGATTTATAATAATATAAAGTCACAGTTTATCTGAAACCCTGCCTATTTTTACTGATTTAAGCCTTCTTAGTGAGATTAGCATTTAAATTATCTACCATCAATTTTATTTAAGTTTTTAACAATGGCTGATGGCTATTCAATAACTGTAGACTAAACCAAAGATCTCATTCATATCATCCATCATTTTAATCCCGGAGAAGACATGGATGTATTCATTCAGGCAGAATCCTGAATTAATTGAAGCATGACCAAATGTATTCATAAAGAGACAGATCCATTCAGTATGCTGTTAATAATGTTAGCTCAGCATACTGTTGTTTCTATCTATAAGCTCAAGTTCAGCTGCAAATAATTGTCTGACATCAGGCTGTTCTTGGAAAAAGAAATAGCAAAACTATTTATAATCATTGCAGATTTGTCCTGAAAAACGCCAAGATCAAATAACCTATTAAAAACGTAAATGAAAATTGCTGATCAATTGCCAGTTGCAGAACCAATGTTCAGATCAGTCAAGGAAGTGTGCATAAATTTTAGGAAAATGGAGTATTTCATCAAACTTTTAAGATGAAACAAACAAATGAAAATAATTAATTCACTGTTTTGTTTATCTAATAGGTTCAGAAGTTTCTAAAGAAGGATAAAGAGCTTAAACATTATTAAACAATTAGTCTATATAACAAGCGGTTTTGTATCCAACAGAGGTAGCTCAGAGATGTTTCATTTTGTAAAAAAAAGATAGTAGAACTTTATGTGGGACTTTTTTTTTCTTTCATGTTTGCAGTAGAGTATAAATAGTCTAACTGATATTCTTAAAATAAGTATATACAGTTTTAATTAGGATTTTAATTTTTATTAAGCTGATTTTAAGTGTAATTAATTTTAATTAAGTTGAAATCTGCACTTATGACAGAATATACAGGCATTTCTATCAGTCACCTAGAAAATGCAGTGTCAAACAATTTATTCCTTTCACCACATTAGGCAACTGAAATACTTCCATTCATATACCAATACAATGATCTAAAAATAATGACTTCTTTTTCTACCAGCTTTAGACAGATAAAAAAGTATTCTAATAGGGGTGTGCATCCAAAGATGCACATTTCCTATCAGCTAGCGCAGCATAAATGTGGTAAGACCTTGAAAATAGACTGACAATTTTTTTAAGGAAAGTTTTAAAATGGTATTTCTATACTTTCCAGGAATTCATACAAACCGTTTATTTGTTTTTCCTCTTAATTTGTGCAAAGAACAATCGAGACCTTACCCTTCAGAAGCCTCTGTTCTTTCCTTGTAGCTATATTACTATGATCATCAACAATAACCAGCCATAACAAATCTGTATATGGAAGAAAACACATAAAAGGATGATGGTGGATAATCAAATACCTCTCTCAAAGATCATTCAATATGCAAACTTTATGTCATTCCTGCTTCATGTTTTGTTTCATATGGTAATGCGTTTCTCTGATTCAAGGTTGTCAAGTGACTTCAGATAAATTTTGGATCAAGGAAGAGACTCAGGGGCTTTGTTAAACAAAGTGTGCCATAAAAATCCGCATTTCATTTATTCACAGTTCATTTAAAGGATTTTAAGCTTTTTGTACTTCTATTATGATTATTAATACTGTTAAGATAAGGCTAATCCTGTGTTCTGCATGACATTGGCATGTAGATTTCTGAGGGCACAGGACTCTTTATGTGTTTTACAGGGAGAATGAATCTAGATACCGGGAGAATTTTTGAAGAATAGGAAGTTGCTTTCTGCCTACCATAAAATTAATGTATTTGGGTATTGAATTTAATTCTCTTCAGGGTATAGAGTAATGATGTGTCATTAAGGACTATTCAAGGTGCTATATCAGAATAAATTGGTATGGCATATGAAGAGAACATAAAGCATTTTGAATGATGCTGTGCCCTTTTGGCAGCAACTATCACTTGAAAATAGAAGAAAAAATATTTTGCGAGTGGTAAAAGAAAAGAGTTTGTTAGGATACTGTCTAATTTGAGGGAGTGAGACAGACAGAAGGAAACACCAAATGGAGATAAGTACTTTTCTTTGGCCAGACTATGAGATACATTATTGAAGCAAAATGATCCATTCAGACATACTGGAACTAATGGACAATGGATAGTGTAATATTCAAATACTTTTATATTATTGTTCATACTCATTACCTGGAGAAGAGAACTTAAAAACAAGCAAATTTAATGAAGACCAGAATATGATTCCCATAATTAGTCAACAGCCTGTTAAATCATCTCAGATAAGAATAGGTGGACTGTGTTGTCTTTATTTTAAGATTATTTTCTGGACAGTATAAAGTATTCTCCTAATGATTAGTGTTGTCAGTGCTCCATCTCAATTTTTAAGTAATAAGTTCCAGAAACTTGCTCTTTGCCAGTCCTGATTCTTTGCAACTTGCAGTTTCCTACAGTGTAAACAGAAATCTCCGTTTCCTTGAGTAACAAATTTCTTAGAAATCTAGTCCAGAATAATTCTTCAGTAAGCCAAAGACATCAGTGTTTACAATGACATTGTGACAATACAGTGCTGAAATCCTTTCCTGGACCTTGTTTACTTTGTCTACATAGGCTGATCAGTCACATCACTTAGGTTCTTTCCATGGAAAATACCAGAAGAAGCAGTCATTTTATTTCTTGTGTGTTATGCAAATATGTTAAATTGCTTCACAGTTCTGTGGTTATTTGTATAAATAAAAAACTTCTGTCATTATTCATTTGCATAAATCTGGGCTACTCCAGAATTTCGTTTTATAAAATTGAAATTTACAGTAGTATTTTATACATAAAAAACAGTTTGATCATTGAAAAGATATTTTTATGATGATGTCTTATCCATTTTTAGTTTTAATAATATTTGCAAATAAACATCTAATTTGAAACTAGCCTACTGAACATAATATGTCTTCTTTGCAAAACAGAATGACTCATGTAGGTGTCTCTAAGGTGTGGAAAATCAGACAGGATTATTCTAGCTTTAGTACTTTGGTGTTAGGAATCCAATGTTTCCTCGTCTTCCTTTCTGGGTAGTTACTCTGTGTCTGAGGCACATCTGAGGTAGTGGAATTTCAGATTTAGTTCACCTTGACTGAGGGAATATTGTCTCATTTCACAGTTTTCACAAGGTAGGAAGCTCTACCTAAATAACCAGGGCATGTTCCGTGACTTTTCATGATGATGGGGATCCCATGAAAGTTTTGGTGAAATAAATTCACCAGCCAGCTTGCTGATTTTTGTATGGGAGATTCTTGGACCTCTGTGAAAGGTTTTGTGCCACCTTATCCAGCCACAGAGATGCACAGACTTTCTTTTGTCATAACAAACATGATGTAAATGAAATTATTTGTACCTCTTACAGGAAGAAGAAAAATTAATGATTGAATGGCTTATTAACAATATTGGAAAAAGTTTCTCAGAGA
This sequence comes from Chauna torquata, assembly GCA_013399475.1. NCBI lineage: Eukaryota > Metazoa > Chordata > Aves > Anseriformes > Anhimidae > Chauna > Chauna torquata. The sequence continues at coordinate 6,037 of VXAL01012203.1, forward strand.
CAGGAAGGAACAAGGAAACTTTTTAATTTTCTTTTTTTGATGAGAAAAGCAAATGCTGCCTTCTATCAGCTGTTGCAATTATTGTTCAGTCATATCTCTGCAATCTGCAGAAGAAGTAGTGATAAGGATTTACTAGTACCATAGTGGTACTGCAGATCTGCATACATGTTGTTTTTAGATGCTGCTACAAGTTTTAGTTGCTATTTCTTCCATTATATCACAATATTCCTGCTACAGCAAATATTGTCTTCTTTGCCAGTTCTGCAATGCCTTGGATGCTAAATTAACCCATTTTGCTCTCAAGGTGGGACAGATCTGTGTTCTCTCTCTCTTTGTGTTCCTTTCCATAGTCTTGTAGACTCTTCCGAGAGTGGGGTGCAGGAGAGGTGAGGGTGAATATTCCCTTCCCAGGTGGGTGGCATCCTCTTTTTCCCTAGTAGTGGTGGAATTTCATTCTAGATGCCAGAGATTTAGCAGAGGAGCATGGGACCTGTACCATCTCTCAGATGATCATTTCTGTAGATGTGAATTTTCACTTAATATCATTCAAATCACTAATACTCTCACCTGGATCATAGTTGCAAATCAATGGGATAAAAGAGAGGCTAACAGACTTCTGTCAGGGAGCAGCAAAAATAGAGCTGTTCCCCAAGGAAGGAAGCTGGGAACCAAGGGTGATGGCAAACCAGGCAGGGCAAAGCACTCAGCAGTTAGGGTGCGGTCCCACAGTGTGCCCGCTGTCAGTCATTGTACCAGTACTAGCCTCCTGCTTCTGTACTCATTAGACTTGACTTTCCTTTCAGCAGTAGTTGACTACTTTTCACTCCAGATCTCAAATTGAATTTGCTTCCCTGAGATGAAGCATGCCAGCTCTCTGCAAGATTGTGTTGAAGGTAATTTAGAAGTACAGCTGAGAAAGGACTTGGTGTTTTGTTTTGTTTTAACTGGGAAAAATGAGAAACACAATGACACAAAGTTACTAAAAATTCTCAGAATATTGTTAGCTAGTCTGAGAAGTTCTAACAATGCTCCAAAGCCAGTATAGTAGTTTAACTCTGCTGAAGTAGCACCAACACAGTTCTTCTAAGAAGCAACAGCTCTCTGAAGTTCTAAATGTTAATAAACCCAGAAATCTTCATTTAATATTAGATGCAATTCTTTCTTAATTAAGTATGTCATAGACATGAAATAGTAAGCTGAACATAACATGGTTTCCAGGGAAACATCCTTATTAATTGAATTTCCTGGTCCAATGCATCCTGATTAAATAAAAATGTATTGATTATTTTGATGTAATAAGGAAAGATAACTATGGAGTAGAAAAAACATTGAAACAATATTGAAACAGACAAGGTAAAACAGTTGGCTTTATATACCATTTGTTTCTTCTGAACAGTAGCTTTTATTTAAACTTTTTTTTTTTTTTTAACTCACAAGGTTTAGCCCCTTAGATCATTCAGAAATCCAGTGTTTATCACAAATTAGCTAATGCACTAGAATAAGTGCGTAGGAGGGGAGGAATAAACGTTTTTCTCAAAATTATTTTTCTCATATCTGCACTGTTGGGAAAAGAGCATGAGATAGTATGTTTCACCCCATCATAACAAGAAGATCTTTTTCTTTCTTTCTTTTTAACAAAAAAAGATTGTTGTGATTTTGCCATTAAATACAGCTTTATTTATTTATTTATGAGGGAAATAAACGCAGGTTTCTGTTTACTTTTTGAAGTTTTACTTAGAAATGTTTTCTCATTTCCAGGATGAATTTTTAATCAGAAAAAAAAAAAAAGAGACTCAGCCTTTTTTTGTGGCTGGTGCATGAAATCTCAGAATATTGGGACAGGACAGTATTTGTTGATTATCACTCTTGTATTTGAAACACCTGACAATTCAGTTGGAAGATCTGATGGAGATAAATACTTGTTTTAAGAGCCTGAGCACAGTTTGTAACACTAGAATATAGAAATAGCTGTCTGACAGAAAGTCACCAAATATGATTGCTAGACTTTCATCCTTACTGATATAATAGGCTTGCCATAAAAAAACTTGTTGTCCATTGCATTAATTCCATTAAGCATTGGAAAGTATAGGTAGCAATACATTACCTCAAATTTGTGCAGGGGAAACTGATAATTTGATTTCTCAGCTTTGTTACGCCTTTATGACAATAAATTAATTGTTGACAGAGTACAGTGATTCAGTAGTCCTAAATGTATGTTAAAGCATTTTGCAAGAGAAGACTTCATCCTGTTTAAAACTCTGAACTTGATTTGACTACAGATCTTTATTTTTCATCTATTGCATAGTGTACTGAGAACTTCAAAGGAAAAAGAATCGCAAAAATAGTGTATTAAGAATCTTAATATTATGAAATGTAAATTAATGTTATGAAATATAGCTACTACCAATGTTTATTAGCAAACTTTAATATTCTTTAATATGATGGACAACAGAAAGGATTTTTTTTGAATAAGTTAACATCAAAAGGAGGACCAGAGAAAACATTGGTCCATTACCATGGTCCATGAGTATGGTCATCTCACAAACAGGGACATGGACAAAGCAGAGATGTTTAATGCCTTCTTTGCCTCTGTCTTCAACACCGATGATGGGCTCTGGGACCCCAGATGCCCTGAGTTGGGGGACCTTGACTGCAATTACGATAAAGTCCCAGCCAACTCTGAACTTGTGTAGGATTTGCTGCTCCACCGGGATGCGTATAAGTCTGTGGGGCCCGATGGACTTCATCCCAGGGTACTCAGAGAGCTGGCTGATATCGTTGCGAGACCTCTGTCAAGTACTTTTCAACAGTCTTGGGAATCAGGAGAGGTCCTAGTCAACTGGAAGCTGGCAAACTTTGTCACTGTTTTCAAGAAGGGCAAGAAGGAAGACCCTGGTAATTACAGGCCTATCAGTCTCACTTCAGTGCCTGGTAAAATTATGGAGAAAATTATTCTGGGAGTTATTGAAAAACACCTGAAGGACAATGCAGTCATTGGTCATAGCCAACATGAGTTCACGAGGGGAAGGTCCTGCTTAAAGCACTTAATTTCCTTTTATGACAAGGTCACCCATCTAGTTGACCAAGGGAAGCCAGTTGATGTAATCTTTTTGCATTTCAGCAAAGCTTTTGATAGTTTCTCACAGTATCCTTCTGGACAAAATGTCCAATATGCAGCTAGACAAAGACATAATACAATGCATAATACAATGGGTGAACAATTGGCTGACAGGTCAGGCTCAAAGGGTTATAGTAAGCGGGGTTACATGAGACTGTTGGCCAGTCACTAGTGGGGTTCCCCTGGCCTCCATTTTAGGGCCAGTTCTCTTCAATATTTTAATAAATTACTTGGATGCAGGACTGGAAGGTATATTGAGTAAGTCTGCAGGTGATACGAAATTGTGAGGAGCTGTTGAGTCCCTTGAAGGTGGAGAGGCCTTGCAGAGACCTTGACAAATTAGAAAGTTGGGCAATCACCAACAGTATGAAGTTCAACAAGAGCAAGTGCCGGATTCTGCACCTGGGAAGGGGCAACCCTGGCTATACAGACTAGGAGAGAAGAGGCTGGAGAGCAGCCCTGCAGAAAGGGATCTGGGGATTCTGGTCGACAGCAAGTTGAATATGAGTCAACAGCGTGCCCTGGGAGCCAGGAGGGCCAACCATACCCTGGTGTGCATCAAGCACAGCATTGCTAGCCTGTCAAGGAAAATGATTGTCCTGTTCTACTCTGCACTGGTGTGACCTCAGCTTGAGTACTGTGAGCAGGTTTGGGCACCACAGTATGAGAAGGACATGAAACTATTGGAGACTGTCCAAAGGAGGGTTATGAAAAAGGTGAAGGGTCTAGAGGGGAAGATGTATGAGGAGGGGCTGAGGTCACTTGGATTGTTCAGCCTAGAGAAGAGGAGACTGAGGGAAGACCTCATGGTCACCTACAGCTTCCTCAGGAAGGGGAGCAGAGGGGCAGGTGCTGATCTCTTCTCTCTAGTGACCAGTGACAGGACTTGAGGGAACAGCATGAAACTGCAACAGGGGAGGAGAAGATTCTTCACTGAGAGGGTGGTCAGGCACTGCAAAAGGCTCCCCAGGGAAGAGGTCATGGCACTGAGACTGCCAGAGTTCAAGAAGTGTTTGGACAACACTCTCAGACATANAAATGTTCCTCCTTCCTCCTGCTTTCTCCCCAGTTTTATTGCTGAGC
>VXAL01012204.1:0-20275 GCA_013399475.1 Chauna torquata
GGGCCAGCCCCAGCCGCAGGGCACCCAGCGCCCTCGCCTCCTTCGCCCCCATCCCCGAGGGGCCGCGTCTCCCTCCCGCCTCGGGCGCTGCTGCAGGCGGGCACCGCGTCCGGCCCCGCACGCCGCGGCACTCCCTGCCCGTGCCCGCGGCACGCCGGGAGAGGGGTGGCCCCCGCACCCACCAGCCCTCGCCCCGGCCCTGCGGCCCCTTCACTTTTGTTTTCGGCTGCCGCACACAAAATATTTAGCCTGACAACTGTGCGGGGCCGGGCCAGGGCCAGGGCCAGGGCTTGTTTGGGAAATAGAGAGGGGAGAAAACAGGGCGGCCCTGAGCGCAGCCGGGCTGGAGGGGGCCGGGAAGGCGAGGGGCTGCCCCGAGCCCCAGGATGCCCAGGTTCCCCAGGACAATGCTCTGTGCCTCAGTTTCCCCAGAGGCGGGATGGTCCAGGCTCCTCTTGCAGACTCCGGCGTGGGGATGCTGGGGGAGCAGCCCTCGCTCCATGGAGACCCAGAGGGGGGGACAATCCAAGGGGACCCACAGAGGGGATGGCCCCAGGAGCGGGCTGCGGTGAGGAGGAGGAGCGGGAGGAAGCCACTGGTGCTCAGCACCCAGTGCGGATGCAGGACTCAAGGACGGGGGGCACATTTATTTCTTGAAACAGCGCCGAGGCGGGGGCAGAGCCCCCGGGCGAGGGTGCACACGGGGAGCCCCAGCAGCGGGGCAGCCCTGGCCCCACTGCAGCAGAGACTGGTGGGGGGGCACCACCCCAGTAGCCCTCCAGCACCATGGGACTGGGAGCACTGGGGCCAGACAGCAGTTCCAGCTCCCAGGCACTCACGTCCACTGAAGTGGGGGCCCCCCCGAGGCCCCTCTCGTGGGCTGGCCCCGCTCTGGGGTCCCCTCGCCGGGGGGGAGCTCAGGAGCAGCTGCTTCTCCGCCGGCGCAGCAGCGTCACGGGGTGGCTGTCCTCGTCCTCCTGGTCGCTCTCGCAGCAGCGCTGGGGGCACAGAGGGGCTGGCAGGCACAGACAGGACCCCCGGGCACCCCAGGCGGGGGCACCCCATTGTACAGCCCCTGCACAGACCCCACCCCAAATCCATTCCCCACCCCAAGCCCGTGCTGCTCCCAGCCTCTCACCAGCTCCTCGTCCTCCATCCTCGGGCCGCAGAGCAGCCGCATGCGGCAGAGCCGGTTGCAGGCGGACACCATGTTGTAGGAGAGCTGGAGGGGCAGCAGGGCGGGGGTCCGGGGGGGCCGGCCCCCTCCTCTCCCAGCCCCAGACAGCAGCACTATGCTGCAGAGCTCACAACGGCCNCAGACCTCACCACGGCCCCCTCCCCAAATGCAGCCAGCCCTGGGGCGGAGCACGGCAGCTTCACCCAAGCACCCACGGGTGGCGGGGCCCCGCACCCCGGTGTCCCCAGCCCGCACCCCGGTGTCCCCCCCTTCTTTCACCTTCCACTTCCTCCGGGCGTTGAATTTGCGGAAGTTTTTCATGTTGATGGAGGAGCGGCTCCGCTTTGCCGCCTGCTTCCTGCTCAGGGGCTGGCAGGGACAAAGCCGCGGCATTGTCACCGTGTCCCCTCCCCACTCCCCTAGCCGGGGGGGCCCCAGCCCTGCTCCCTCCCTCCCTCTCACCTTGATCCAGGGGTGGACGAGGCACTCGGACGCCGTCATGCGCTCCCTGCAACACAGAGGGCTGGGGCGGCGGGGGTCTGGGGACACCCCGGGGATGGGGACGGGACAGGGACAGGGACTCACCCCGGCTCCTTCACCAGCAGCTGCCGGATGAAGTCCTTGGCCATCTCGGAGGTCTCGCTGAAGTAGCGCTCCTCGAACTCGTAGGCGCCCTCCAGGACGTTGGAGAGGGTCTCGGCGTCCGTCTCGCCCTGGAAGGGGGACAAGCCGCTGAGCCTGCGGGGACACGATGGGGACGCTGAGCGCCAGGCCAGCACCGGCTCGGCCACCCCGGGGATGGCCCTGCCGCGGTGCCCCCGTGCCTCGGTTTCCCCCAGCCCCGTTTTCCCCCTCGCCCCTACTCACAGGATGTAGGTGATGACCCCAATGCTCCTGAAAGACAGGGGGGGGGTCAGGTGCTGCCCTCCGGGGGCCCCCGCAGCATCCAGGGGGGTCTGCACCCACACCAGCACCCCGGGCCCCCCCAAGACCCCAGGCCCGCTCCTCACCACATGTCGGTCGCGGAGCTCAGCGGCTCGTAGTTGATCACTTCGGGAGCTGGGGGCAGAGCCGGGGGGGCACGTCAGAGGGGCCGGCAGCACCCGGCCACGGCCCCCCTGTCCCAACAGCGCATCCCGCTGTCCCTGCCTCCTGCCCTGCCCCATGGAGCCGGGGCTCTAGGGGTCCCCCTGCCCCCCCAGCCCAGCCAGGGGGCTCTGTACCGATGTACTGGGGGGTCCCGCAGAGGCTCTTGAAGGTCACGCCGTCCTCCAGCTTCTGCGCCAGCCCGAAGTCGATGATCTTGATCTGGGGCTTGGGGACATCCTTCTCCTGCAGCATGATGTTCTCAGGCTGCGGGAGGGAGGCCGGGGCGGGGGGGTGACAAAGGGGGCCAGCAAGCACCCCGAAACCATCCCCCCGGCAGGATGCGGCCAGGGAGATGCCGTGGGGTGGGGGGACACCTTGGGGAGCGGCCGTGGGACCCGTGCAGGGCACAGTGAGGCCGGGGGGACCCCGTGGACACCTTGAGGTCGAAGTGGGCGATGTGGCGTGCGTGCAGGTACTGCACCCCGCGCAGGATCTGCCCCAGGAACTCGATGGCCGCCTCCTCCGACAGCATCTCCTTCTCCGCGATGAAGTCGAAGAGCTCCCCGCCGTGCATCCTGCACGGACAAGGACACGGGGGGGGCTCGGACGGGGCAGGACGCCGGCGTCCTCCCCACCCAGGACCCCCCGCTCACAGCTCCAGCACCAGCACCATCTCGGCTTTGCTGGCGAAGAGGTCGTGGAGCTGCATGATGTTGGGGTGGTCGAGGTCCCGCAGGATGGCCACCTCCCGCTCCACCTGAGCCCGATCCAGGCCCCGCCGGCTGCCCCGGCACCGCCGCGTCTTCACGAACTTGGCCGCGTAGAAGATGCTGGTGCTACGCTCCCGGCACCGCTTCACCACGCCGAAGTGCCCGCTGCGGCGAGAACCAGGGCTAGGGCCGGTCGTGGGGGGGGGCACGGCCAGGCTGCCCCCACCCTAGGCGCCCCGCTGCCCCGCTCACCTGCCCAGTGTCTCCAGCAGCTCGTACAGCTCCTCCACGCTGCCCGGGCGCAGGGTGACCGCTGGCGCGGCCTCATCCTGCCGGGACACCTGGCACCCGGCTCAGCCGCCTGCCCCGGGGGGGTGCACCCAACCCAGGGCCGCCATGGAGGCCACCGCGTCCCCCCAGGCACATGCTGGAGGGGGTTCTCCGGCGTCCCACACAGCCCACACCCTCCTGGTCCCCGTCCCAGTTTGCATCGAAGTCTCCGGTAAAAAGCACCTCATCTGCGAGACCCCCCCAGCTGCCCTCCCGCAGCCCCCCTGGCTGCAGCTCACCTGGGTGCAGTCGGAGGTGGCCCCCAGCCCCCCAGCCCCGCCGTCCTCGGCCATTGCTGCAAAGACAAAAGCGGAGAGGGGCTCTGGGGGGAGCCAGGCACATGCTGCCCCCACCTCGGCCCCGGCAGAGCCCCCAGACTCATCACACCGATGGGTTTCGCCGCAGCTCCTCGGTGCACCCAAGCAAAGGGGGAAACTGAGGCAGGGCACGTGGCGATGCGCGGCATCCGCCGGCCCCATGCCGGGAGGAGACGACGCTCGAGGCCAGGCCGGCGGTACCAGAGGCGGGGTCCCCCCAGCAGGAAAAGGCAGCGCGAGGCCCCGGGACGCGGGGAGGGCGGGCAGCCCCCTCCCAGCCGCTTGGCACGGCTTTGTCTCAGCTGGGCCCGGATCCTGCACGGACACCAGCCCAGGCTGGGGGTCGGCCCCTGCCAAAACCGGTGCGCGCCCGCTCGCTGCACGGGGTTCGCTCCTCCTGCTCCTGGGAGGATTTGGGCATTGCCCCCCCTGCACAGGGCACGCTGGGGTCCCCGTGCCAGCCACGGCACAATCCCGCGTGGGGTCCGCTGGGGACGCACCCACGTCACCCGTCACCCCGTGCTGGCTTGCACGCAGCCTGCCAGCGTGCCCCTGTCCCCACCGATGTCCCCCCCGCCATCGCGCAGACCCCGCAGCACAGCCACAGCTGGCGCTAAATGCACCTGTCCCCACGGTGGCCCGAAGGGATGACGAGCTGTCCCCAGCCCAGCCCCTCGCTGCCAGCCAGACCGTGCCACCCTTACCCCCAAGCCTTCGTCTGCGCCCAGCCGCGCTCTGCCTCGCTGCCTGCCCTGCCAGGACAGGGGACGGCTGCTCCCGTGGTGACAGCCCCGTGCCACCCCCGGGCTGCGCCGGGGCACCCGGCCAGGCACTGCACGGTCCCCGGACCCACGTGCTGGGACGCGCGTGGGGGCAGCTGCTGGCAGCGGCTGGAGCCGGGTGACCGTCCCCAGCATGTGACAGCGCTGCGGGGGCCCCCGGGGGGGCGTCCAAGCCACCATCAGTGGTCACAGCACCCCGGTTGTCCCCAGGGCTATGGACACCAGCAGCAGTTCCCCCCCTCCCGCCCCCAGCCCCAAGCTGCTTTTGCAGGGAGGAAGCCGAGGCTCGGGACACCGCAGCGACTGCACCGCAGGCAGCTGCAGGGCTGAGCCCGTCCGCGCTCACGGCCCCGGGGGGGCTGCAAAGAGCCGGGGGGTCCCGTGGGCAGAGCATGCACCCCGCTGCGTCCCGGGATGGCTCGGCCCTCCAAAGGGAAACCCAGCTGATGGAGACGAGCGGGGCTGGGCGGCCGCGCAGCACCCACACCCCCGGCACCACCCAGGACGGGTTCCCAAGCAAACGTTTCCAAGCGCAGGTCCCCGAGCAGCAAGTGGCCACGCGCAGGCTGCAGCGTCCTCGACCACGAAGCACTCCAGGACCCCAAAAGCCCCCCCAGGTCCCCAGAACCCCCCCCAGGCTCTGTGGGGCACAGCCAGCATTTGCACCACGGGGGCTTGCCGGAGCCACCCGCGCACCGGCGGGGCCCCACCTCGCCGGGACCCCCTACCTCCGCTCTCGTCCCGCTCAGCTCCGGGGACGGTGTCCCCCCGTGGGACGAGACCACGCTCCGCTCCGCACCACCACCGCGCACGGCTCCAGCCTTCCTCCTGCAAACCCCGGCAGCGCCCACCGTGCAGGGAATTTCCTCGAAGTCGCTGCGTTTCCCAGGACCCAGCCTCCGCTGGGCAGAGGCTCGGGAAAAACAGCAGGAAACAAGAAGCTCCGCGTGTCTCTGCTGCCAAGGTCTCTTGAGAAATCCCCCCACGCTGTCCCCGCCCGGCAGAGTGCGGCCAGCTGGGGAGAGGAGCTGGGAGAGGCCTTTTAGGGTCACATCACTGGGTGTTTCTGAGCCTCGGCTCCTCAAGGAGCAGCCGGGAGCTGGCAGGATCGGCCCCGGGGCCGACCGAGCTCTGGCTCCCACCGCTGCGGCTGCTCCGTCCGCGCCCGTGAGCACAAGGATTGCAAACAGGAAACCTGTCTGACCGATAAAAATATTGTAACCCGACTGCCCGAGGGGAAACGGAGCGGAGGGTGTAAAGGTAGAGAGGAGGGATGGGTTTCTTAAGGTGGAGAGAGCCGGGGGGCATCGCACCGGCCCACCGCAGCTGTGGGGCTGGGGATGCTCGGGGGGCTCCGTCCCCCGGCGAGCGTGCAAAGCCCTGGTGCGAGGGCTGCAAACCGGCTCCAGCCCCAAACCTCCGTGCAGCTGCAGGGTTTGGCTCTGCAGGAGGAAACCGAGGTGCAGATGAGACAAATAAAGAGCTTTTTGTGGGTGCAGATGTGCCGGCGGGCAGGCAGCGAGGGGGTGGCTGGAGCCCCAGCCCAGCCCTGCCGAGACTCCCAGCCCCCCCGGCTGCGTTTGCCCGGACGGCACGGCAAACACCGGGCACAACCCGTGCACCCCTGGTAACACTTCCGAGGCTTTGCAGCAGGCAATCAGCAGCTGAAAGTGCTCGGGGAGAGAGAGGAGAACAAAGAGACGTTTCCAAAGCGCCACCGCCATCCCCGGGGCTCGCCCTGCCCGCCCCGGTGCCACCTGCAGCCCCACACCGCCTTTCCATGACGTCGGCCCCTCCTCGCCCCATCGTGCAGCGCCTTCGCCCGCTGCTTCCTGCCCTTCGCCGCGGTGCGATCGCGGGCGAGGCGGCAGAGCAGCCCCACCGCCGGCGCGCCTGTTCCCACGGCTCCGCGCCCCGCACGGCCCCCACGGCCACGGGCTTTGGGGTCCCGGCAGGCGGAGGTAGGTGCAAGGGCTGGGGGAGCGGGGCTGGGGTCTTTCCAGGGTGGTTTGTGCTGGGGTGGGAGCAAAAAGGCTGGGAAGCAAACCCCGAGCACAGGGACTTGCAACGCCAGGGTGATACGGAGATGCTCGCCCCGTGGGAAGGTGGGGACAGCCCGTGAGAGACGGGGCAGAGGACAAGGGGGCACGGAGAGCGGGACCCGGTGTCTGCAGCAGGGCCGGCTCCTGTGCACCCCAGCCCATCCAGCCAGGTCTCACCCCGTGCGAAGGGGAAATCCAGCCCCGCACAGAGGGGGCACGGAGCGAAGCCGGGCTTTAGCCCATTTCAAGCCCACTTTGAGCCATCCCCAGGCCAGAAGTGGCCTCAGCCCTGCCCGGGGAGGACAGGAGCCCGGCGCACCCACACTGCCTGGCTGCTGTTTGCTGCAGTCGGGGTTGTTCTGTTTCGTTTTGTCAGTCTCCTCCCTGCCCTCTTCCGTGCCTTTTCGGCTGCGAGACCGGGCTGGGCACGCTGCAGCTGCTGGGTCCCCTCGGTGCCGCGTAAAGGCAGAGACGAGGTGCCAGCGCCGGGGCTCTCAGACCCACCAGGACCAGGCTGGATGAGCCTCGACCGGCCCCTGTGACTCAGAGATGCATCCCATATCACAGCAGTCCCAGCCGCTTCCACCCCCTCGAGCATCTGGTCGGGATTAACTTTGTTTTGCTGAGCGTTGGCGGCACCCAGCTAAGCCTGGGGCCCCGGACACGCGCAGAGCCCGTGTTCACACGCATGTGGCCAGGGTCCCCGTCCCACCCCTGGGACCTGCACGGGGCTTCGTGCGCTTTCCCGTCTCCTCCCTCTCCCCTCCTGGCTCACCGGGTGCTGGAGGCTCTTGGGGTCCCTTCTGGGGCTTTTCTCCGGGTTCCTGGCGTCGTCCCTTAATGCCGTGTGCGCTGCTGGGGAGAAGCAGGGCGATGAGCGCCGGGAAGGGAAGCCCCCCACACCCCAGTGCCTATGGGGCAGCAGTGGGGCAGCGTGGGGCCCCCAGGGAGGCTTCACTGCCCTCAGCCCATTCCTCTCCACATCCCAGGGACAGGCGACCCCATGGACGACGACCGTCCGCTCTTCTGCACCTTCAAAGCTGTCGACGAGGACGAGGCAGCCAGCGCCCAGCCAGGGCACGGCCCAACCCCGGCCCAGCCCCAGAGAGCGGAGCAGCCCCCGGGACAGCAAGATGCACAGGGCAGGGTAGGACGAGGGGCAGCAAAGGGTTCGTCCCACCAGCTCCCCATCCCAGCACCCTCAATCTCAGGCACCCGCAGGTACCGCATCCTCGCCCCGAAATCCCCGGGGAGTCTGTTCAGCAGCAGCCACCGACCTGGCCCCGCTCCTGCTCCCCAGGCAGAGCCCCCACCTCTGGGCACCGGAGATGGGGGGCTGGCAGCAACCCCCCACCCGCTCCTGGGGGTGGCACGGGGGTACAGAGGGGCGGCAGAGCATCCTCGGGGCACGCGCTGCCCCGTGTCCTCAGCTGAGCCCCAGCCGCTCTCCGCTTCCTCCCAGGTGCCACCGGGCCGGCCCGTGCCCGAGGGGGACGCGCAGCTGGAGCTGGTGGCCCTGCGGGCACGCACCAGGCTGTGGTTCGAGCAGACGCAGGCCAGGAGGCTGGGGGCCGAGGGCAAGCTCCCAGCCTGGTTCCACGGCTTCATCAGCCGGAGGTGAGCAGGGGTAGCCCCGCAGCTGGGGAACACGGGGCCACGTCGGCATCCCCAGCCCAGACTTGAGAGCGGGCGAACCGGGGAACATCTCCCACGGATGGGGTGAAGCTCTGGGGCTCCCGTCCCGCAGGGAGACGGAGCAGCTGCTGCAGGACCAGCCCGCGGGCTGCTTCCTGGTGCGCTTCAGCGAGAGCACCGTGGGCTTCGTCCTGTCCTACAGGTGAGGGACCCCAGCCCAGGGAGCTCGGCCCCTCGCCGTGCCGCCACCGACCCCTCTGTCCCCGCAGGGGCAGGGACCGCTGCCGGCACTTCGTGCTGGACCAGCTGCCGGACGGGCGCTACGTGATCCTGGGCGAGCGCAGCGCCCACGCCGAGCTGGCCGACCTGCTGCGGCACTACGCCGCCGCGCCCGTCACGCCCTACCGCGAGTTCCTGACTGTGCCGTGCGGACGGGTGAGGATGCCCGCTCGTCGCAGTAATTAGCCACTTCGTTAGTCCCTGCGTGCCGAGGAGCAGAGGCATTCCTGCTTTGCGGGGGGTGTTTTCTCAAGCAGAGGAAATCAAAGCATCGCAGCCGGGTGAAATCAAAGCTGGGGTTGGCACCCCAGTGTCACCTCCTCCCTCCCCAGGGACCGTGCAGCGGCACAGCCGGGTCTGCGCCGGGCCATGCGCCCTCCCCTCCTCTCACCCCTCTCCTCTCGCTGCAGCAGGACGAGCCCCAAGGGGGGACGCAGACCCCAGGCAGCAGCTCCGCATCCCGCGAGGCGCCAGCAAACCTGCCGGCGTACAGCACCGTGGCCAAGCGGCTGCCGGGAGCCAGGCAGGCGGCAGAGCCCAGCACCGAGGGAGGCTTCGGGGAGGTAAAGGCAGGGCCGGGGGGACGGAGCCGCTTCCCAGAGCAGCCCGGCCAAAGCACCTGCAAGGCAGAGGGACGCAGCTGCGGTGGGGATGGCGTCGGTCCATGGGGATGGAAAAAAAGAGAAACGATGCTGCCAGCGGCCCCAGAGGCCGCAGCTCCATGCTGGACCTGCCCCAGCCCTCCCTCTCTCCCCCAGGCTCACAGCATCCCCCCGCCGCTCCCGGCCAAGGCCGGCTCCTCAGCAGCCGCCCAGGGGCCGCGCAGCCCGGCCGGGAGCGGAGGAGCAGCCCCCAACAGCCCCTACGCTCAGGTGCACAGAGAAGCCGTCCCCGCCGAGCCGCCCGACGCCAAGTACCAGCAGCTCGTGCGGTTCCACACCTACGCGGAGCCCCACGAGGGCACGGCGCTGCCCGCGCGCTGCACCTACCGCAAGCTGGAGGAGCCCATCCCCTTCTATGCCGTGGGCTGGGGCTCGAGCCCCAGCCCCGAGGAGAACATCTACTCGGAGGTGGCGCTGGCCCGGCGGGAGCAGCCCCCCCTGCTCCCCAGGGGGGCACGGGGCCCCGTCTCCACGCTACCCCCCAAAGCGCGGGCGCCCACCGAGCCACCCTGCCGCCGGCTCTTCCGCAGCTTGTCCAGCCAGGCCTCCAGGAGGCGGCAGCTGCCAGCGGCTCCCACCACGGGCGGTGGGCAGAGAAGACCCCCCAGCCCGCCCGCGGAGGTGCGTTCCCCCAGGTCCCACCGCAGAGCCGCTTCTTGCTCTACACCTCGATCCCAACGCGAGGTCTCGGCAAGGCGGCCCCCGGAGCCCGGTGGGTCGGGGCTTGGTCCACAGCGGGGCTGGGGAGGGAGATGGGCACCGCTGCCTGTGCTGGACCACCAGCCTCCCGGCTGCAGGGAGCCGGTGGGAGCCAAGCTCAGGGTGGGATGGTGAGAGACCAGGCTCTCCAGCCAAGCCTCCCCCCGGCGCTAAGGCACGATCTCACGGACGTCTCCCTCCCCATCCACCGCCCCGCAGATTACCCAGGCCACAACGAACCCGCCGCTGAAGTTTGATGACCCGATTTACAGCCAGAGGATGAGCACCGCCAAGAGAGCCGCAGCCCTGGCAGGGCAGGAGGGGGTGGAGAACATTTACGAGCACGTTTCTGGAGACCGTCCCTAAGCCGCGCAGGTAGGTCGGCGGAAAGACCCAGCTGCTTGCTCACGCAAGGTCCACCTGCTCTGCAAAGGAGCGGGTCCGTCCTGGCGGGGCAGAGACCCACAGAGGCGGCAGCCGCACCGCAGACACCGGCGCCTCGGCCATAGCAGCGGCACTGGTCAGCTCCGCGCTGGGATTCACACCCTTCCCGATGTGGCAGGCTGCTTCCCAAGCCCTGCGAGACTGTTAGGAGGGGACAGGAGGAATGGACGTAATTGATCTTTGCAGGGAGAGATTGCTATGAACAGGATAGGGTGGAGGAAAAGGCCATTGCAGTAAAAACAGAGGGGTTTCAGGCAGGTGCCTCCAGATTCAGGCGTTGAGCCTGCCACCAGCCAGAGCAGTGCCCCAGCCTGGCTGTTCGCAGCCCAGTCCTGCTGGCAGATGCCTTCAAGCCCCACAACACACGGGACAGCACCAAGCCCGAGAACCAAAGCTGGCAGCCGAGCCGACGCATCGTTAGGATGACACCGACCCGGGGCTGCCCTGCGGTGCTGCCTGCCCTGGCCTCCTCGCTTCACCCGAAACACGGTGACACCAAGCGAGCGGGGTTCTTATCGTTCAGGCTGCGTGCACCAGGACAACAGAAGGGAAAGCGCACGAGAGCAGCCAAAGACCCAAACTCAGACGTGCTAGAGCTTCAGGACAGGGAGGGAAAAGGAGTGTGGGGGTTATTCTTTTACCTCTCAGAAAATCACTTTTTTTCCCACAAGCCTTCCTTTTGTTGCTCTTAAATGGCTAAAAGCAGAGCAAAAGTCAGCCGTGACTACCGTCCTCGTAACTCCCCTCTAGTGTTAAAAATGCGCAACTACACACCGAAATGGGAAAAAAACCAAACACGAGCATCGGAAAGCTGTCCTCAGTCCCTCGGCTCATTCCAGGATTCGCAGGATGAAGCCAGGCTCGCTGAAGAGGAGCTGGGACCACACGATCTGCCAGAGGACAGAGCCCCTCGTCCCACACCTGTGACAAAGCTGCAGCAGGCAAAAGCCCTCCCGGTGCCGCTGCTCCGGATTCGGGGAGCGCCCTGCTCCCCGCTGCACGTGTGGCTGAGCCCTCCCACCAGAGGACGATAAACCCAACACCAGTTTACAAACACAGCTGAACCCAGTTGGCTCCGCGTCTCCATGCCGGCTACCGCAGCCGCGGTGCTGCCCACGATCTGTTCTCCTCATCCACCTCCATAAATCCACAGCCGCGAGGTCCCGCTGCTCAGGTTCACGCCCCGGATGGGCTGCGCTTAGCAAACTCCCTCAGACAAGCGCTTCGTCACCGGCTCTGCCAGCAAAGCGCCTTGCAGAGGCAGGCTGCTGTGAAGGTGCTTCAGCGGGGACAACTGGGGAAAAGGAAAACCAACGCCTCGAGCAAGGAGTCGAGCACCTCGCCATGGAAACAGGTGTGGTTTGGTTCATTTAAAAGTTTATTCCTTTATCAAATCTCTTTTCAGAGGATTTCACTGTACATATAAGATATGAATAAATTACTCAACAGTAACTTTATTCCGGTCATTCAAATACTCAAAATGGGCTCTGCAAAGTACTAAAACATCCAGGGAACTAAACTAGAAATCAGGTTATTTTAAAATATTCTAAGAAAAGAATTAATCATCAGGGTTTGGTTTTGCTTGCTTGTTTTTAACAGGTAACATGGGAGAAAAGCAACCTCGAAGTTTTTTCTAAACTGAATAACAAATATTAGCTGTTTTAGCTGCGGTTACAACAAATATAACCCTTAGTGTCGGGAATGTAAGTTAAATAACCAGACCAGCTCTCTGTTCCCTGCAGCATCGCACACTTCGGTGAACAACGAACTAAGGGAGGCCACAGAGATTTGGCTAAAGATGCGTGGGTCCGGCTGGCAAGGTTGCACATGATTTGCAGTCACACCACCTAGACCTAATACCTTAAATAAAAGATTTCATTTTAAAAAGTTAAGGCTGGTCACGGTCTCCTCCTCCCAGCCAGCAGGGTAAAGTTAACACTTAATCAGATATGACGCCTTTATAGGAAACAGAATTGATACAAACAAGCTAGAGAGCTGAAAAAAACCGTACAGCAGGCAGCTTTCATCTGTGCCTGCTCACAGGAAATACTGCTGCTTCACTTACTGAGCTCACTGCCAGCTGCACGGCACCACGTGACGCTGGGAATACTGGGTTCAACAAGCGTGGAGACCAGATTGTTACAGCACTGTAGGCCTTGGGTCAGGGGGACAAGGAAAAAGGAAGAGGGAAAAAAAGAGAAACGACATACACACAACAATCGCGTATACCCAGAAGCGCTCAGCAGCGTCTCGTGCTGGCTGAGATCCTCACTGCTTTCTGTGCAGCCACACTCTGCGGTATTTTCACTTCTATTCCAAGCTCTGACCTGTCATTCTACTTCTCCTTTGAAACAAAAAAGTAAGCTTCCCCTCAGCACGGTTTCAGACGCACAGGCTGGTGTAGCCAAGACCAAAAACACTAACTCAGCCACACATGCCAAAAAAAAAAAAAATCATTTGCATGAGAGGAGCGCGGGATTTACTCGGACAAAATTAAACAGCCATGAGGATGCTTCAACTAAAATGACAAAAAAAAACCAGGCTTGCTCTTGAAACTCACTGTCTTTTAGAAAAAAATTACACTCTCAATGCACAGCGAGTCCAAGAAAGGAGCAAAGTGGGAAATGGAAGTTTATTGAGACTCTGCCTCAGGTTCCAGCGGCGAGGCTACTTCGGAGGATGAGCAGCCTCTGTACCTACAGGACAAAAGCTCCAAGCCCTGCACCAGGCATGTTTCCTGCGGCTGCCTTGGGACTGTCGCCAGCTGTACAAAACAGACCTGATTTGAACCTTCCACATTATTGTTTATAAGGAGGGGGGAAAGATTACAGGTGGAGTTTCAGGAACGGTTTGCATGAAACCTTTCTCCTGACAGGCAGGGGAGTGCAGCATCCTCCCACCCACCGAGCAGCCAGCATTCTGCACCGGCCCGGTCGGTCTCCGAAAGCCAGGAGAAGTCTGACACAGTAGGTCACCTGGGACAACAGCCAAAACGTGGGACGGAGGCGTTAGAATCCGTATTTGGCTTGAGTCTGACGTCGGCTGAGCTTGTTTTCAGACCATGTGTTTTTCAGTTCCAGTTCTCTTTCCTTCGCCTGCAGAAATTGAGAAGATTAGCATCAGAGCTGCTGTCACTGAGTCAGCAGTACTGCCCCGCTGACGGGAATTACAGCGCACTTCAGCAAGAAGGCTCGTCACAGGAGCTAGCACAATTATCTTGGCAGAGGCCTGAATTAATCGGGACGCACAGGCATTTTGTTTATGCTGAAATGCAGCTTCTTTTGCGGGACGGTCTCAGCAGCTGCTTACCAACCACACGGCAACCACGCGGAATTAAGACAGGAAGCAAAGAGTCTCATAGCCAAATACAACCACGCATGCACTGGAGCTGGCTGGGAGGGGAAGAGGAAGGGTGAAGCAAAGCAAAAAGAAAGCCAGAAGCTCAGCACCACGCGATCCTGAGAGCCAAGGCGACGACGCCACAAGGCTGTTTGGGCCAGCCGCAGCCGGGACGCTCTGAACAGCCCAAGCGTGCGTCCCACATAGCCCCGGCCACGGGAAGGGCTCCATCTGCCGGAACGGGAGCACCGCTGCCACGGCACGGCCACCTCCGGCTCCCCTGTCAGAGCTGCTGCAGCCCTGTAATCCTGTCTGCATTGGTTTCCACACTAGAGGGAGGCCACTCACCTGATGGATCAGGTATGTGATCTGGTGTTTTCTCCTTTGCTGTCCCGTGGGTTGATCTCCTTTTTTCTAAAAAGCAAGATCAGATTAAACCTGTTAAACCTGGAAAGATACTGGCCCAGAGAGCAAAACAAGACAAGAGCCGGCACAAAGTCAGTTCAAGAAGCATTTGTTTCACATTAAGGTTGTGGGCAGATTCCCCTGGGCTGAAGCAGTTCCTGGCCGGTCTCTTCCACCTGCGCTGTGATTTGAGAAGCCCTGCTGTTCTCTTACGTAGAATTATTTATACAACACACAAGACAAGGGTCCCTGTCCCCCCAGCTCTGGTGACGGCACATCTAATACAGCACCAGCTGTGGTTGAAACAGGAACTGAACAGAGGTCTCCAAAACCCCAGCCAGCACTTCTCCTTTCCTGCTCATACCTTGCTGAATGATTTCATGGTTTTCTCCTCCGTTAAGGATTTGGTCAACCACTGCTGGGCTCCGCTCAGCTGATCGTCACCCTTGATATCCACAAAGTTGATCTCTTCTCTCCCCCGATTCCGCTTGCCTTGCAGACGTTTGAACTGAAAGAAGAACAGGAACAACTGGAGTCACACACGCATCACACACCAGCAGCAACCCGAAACAAGCAGAGGTAGCTGGATTCTGACCCTTTGCTTCCCATGCATGGGACAGGCCACATCACCATGCATCTTTCCAACAAGGAATTTTTTTCTTTAGGAGAGTTCCGCTTTGCTATAGATCAGAATACCTTAAACTACTTAACATTAAGGTTATAATCGCATTTTCCTATACAGGAGGGAAAACAGCATTTACCCTGGCTCTGACTTTCGCTCAGGAGAAGCCCCTCAGGCTCTCAGGTCCCCCATTTTGAGTGGTAGGGAAGCATCTCAAGTTTAGCTGCTAACACATCTACCCTGCATAACTCAAATCCACCTCAAAAGTAAAGAGGCCCCTCGAAGGAAGTGGGCACCAGACGGGCTACCTTCTGCAGCACGGACTGGTCCAGCTAACAAGGCTGGCAGTTGCTAGATTAGATCAAGAATGAGAGGTGGTTTTTTAAACAGGTTTTTGAGCTGTAGTTCTTGAGCATTTGAAAGATGCGGGGAGTCCACGGCTGTGCCAGAGAAGGTACCGTGAAGGTATCTGAACAGTAGCTTGTCTGCACCTCTGCTCCAAACACCTCGTCTGTCCCACACATCCCTAACAAGAACAAGACCAGGCTAGGCGGAAATAACAAACATCACCTACTTATGAAGCAAGCAAATGCATCTGGAGCAGTAGCCCAACAGACTGCGGGAAGGACACTGCACGTGTCCACAGCACAGCACCAGGCTGCACAGAACAATCTGGTCCAACTCCGCACGGCGCACGGGTCGTGCTGGAGGGTCAGGACTGGGGCTGCCGAGCCAGTCCTATGTTCTAGCAGAGCTTAAACGCAGACTCCGTAGCGGGATAGATAGTAAAGTGCCAACCGCTTCATCGTCTATGAAGGAGGAGTCGGTGCTCATCTCCTGCGGCGGTCCCTGGGCTGGTTCCACCTCCTGGTAGTACCCACTGCTGTAGTAATCCTGTCAGCAAAAGGAAAACCAGTTCATCACCACAGCAAAGCAAGGCTGATCCTGGAACAAACATACACAGAGGCCGAGACGCAGCGCCGCATCTCGTACCTCACCCAGCGAGCTCCTGTTTTCTCACCTAGGATTTCGTCCAGCCTCTGGGGAGTACAGTACGTTACACGTGCACCTCCTCCCGAGGCTGACAGAAGTAGTCATTAATTACATCTCATTACTCTGACACTACTGAAGAGTACAAGGCATTTTTTCAGAGGTACTCAACAGCAAATACTTTGCTGAATCGCTAGAAACAACCTGGCTTCAGCTATCAGCTCTGGCGAGCCCCGGTTCTGCACCCTGAGAACAGCCGGGGCAGTTCTGCTGGGGCATTTTAAAGTGAGTGCAGCTATTAAACATTTATCCAACAAAGAGCATCTACGGCTCTCGTGCCAGCGGACTCCTGTTGTACTAAGTGCTGCGGATCTCTGCTCCTTGTCCCAGTGAGCTCAGACAGGTTACGTTTCCGCAATCCACAGCCTCCTTCAGTAACTAACTCGGAGCCCTTGTCCCAGACCCCTCTTCAGAGCAGCCCCAGCAAGTTTCGCTTCCCAGCAAATTAACCCACCTGATAATATGCACCAGTCGCGCTGGCATCGCTGTAAGCAGGGAACTGGCTATAGGGCTGACTGCTGTAGTCTTCTCCGGATTTGGGCACCCAGCTGTGCTGAGCACCGCTGGAGCCCGCGCCCGTCTTGAACTCCAGAGGGGCGTTCGCAGCAGCGTCCTGGAACTGAGGCTCCGGCTCCGTCCCGGGTGGCGGGTCCTCCGACACCGCCGTGCCAGCGTACATGTACGTCTCGGCGGCGACAACGCTGGGCTCGCTCCTGTCAGACAAGGAGAAGTAGTTCTCTGGCTCGACCTCTTCATCGCTGTCGTCCTCTTCCTGCGTGATCTGCTTGGTTACCTGGAGGGCAGCGCTCTTCGCAGCAGCTTTGATAGCAGAGGGAGAAGGAGTCGTGGCCACCGCCGGCTTGGACAGAGGTTTTGTTTTGGAGGAAGAGGTCGGGGCCTTCGCAGGCTTTGACTCGGAGGCATTGTCGGCTGCTTTCCTCGAGAAAGTGTAGGGCAAAAGTAACCGATTGGTCTCTTTCACCGTCAAGTTTTTGGGTTGAGGAAGCAAAGCGGACAAGCCAGAGCCCTCGCCGCGTCCCTGGTGAGTTTCATGCAGGGCAAATGGTTCACAGAAATAAGAGAAGTGAGTGAGACTACTTAGTTTTCCTGACTCCCTGCCAATTATCTCCTCCAATTCTAACAGTATTAATGGGTTTCCCATTGCTCAGCACAATTGCTTGCTACTTCGAACACGCTGCGGGGCTTTCTTGCACAAAAGGCTGGTGGGACTTTTAAAGGAAAATTGGTACTTGCAAATATCTGTCTGCTTCCCAAATTAATGCATATTTTGTCTGAGATTTAAATTTAGGAAATTTCCCCCAAAAGGGACTTGACACCCCAGGAATTTTATACCCTGAAAGTCCTGCAGTTATCAGGGTGACTGATATACACTAGAGGAAGCCCAAGATCTGTCACAGTCAAATGCCTGTTTCCTGCGAAATTTGTTTAACTCAATACACCAGGTACTCACCTGAAGAGTATTTTTCTTCATCGCTGGTTCATCTTCCTCTGAATCTGACTGAGAAAGAAAAACTGAGCTTAGCACAACGTGAGATATTAAAAAAAAAAAAAAAACCACAATAATCAGCCACTAAGCAATTTATTAATTTTCACTTTGAACCAGCAGAGAATCACAGCAACGTAGGTCTGGGTTTATAACCTGCCAAGAGCCGAGCTAAAAGCAACAGCGGGCTGCGGTCAGGCTCTTTCACAGTCTTGCTGATGCATCTGTGTCAGGGCAAAAAGAGATAAAAGCCCGCCCCGGTTCCTAGTGCAGGAGGTAACTAAGCTGCCCGTAGCGAAAGCAGGACCACAGTACCTGCCGCGCTATTCAAAGATCGCTGCACCTCCTGTGCTCTGCGCAGAGGCAGAAAATAAGCTGCATTCTGCTGTAAAAACTGAAGCTTTGCAAACGAGTCAGCATTACCTCTTACAATCTCGTCAGAGCAATACATCCACAACCAGAAAATAATCTCCAGCCTGAGCTCAATTATCCAACTTAGGGAATAAAAAGGGATTCACTAATCCAAAACTGCAAATTTTTGAGGTGGCTTCTTAATGCTGCTCTAAAGCAGAGTGAGCGGGCAGAGAAACTCAACCTCTACACGTTTGGCTCCTGCCAGAAATTAGCGCTTGGAGAGCCAACAGCTCAGACATTTAAAAAAAAATCACGGGAAAACAAACCTAAAGCAAGACAGAGAACACGGGTTGCACGGCATAAGGTCAGCGCTCTTTCAAAGTAACAGACAGCATGACATTAACAGAGGGGAAGCACAAAACCACACAAAGCAAGGGACTAACAGGGAATTGTTCACAATAACTTCCGAGTTGTTAAATATCCATTAAAAAACTTGAATATAAAGTCTGCTCATCTCTGGCATCGGAAAATGCCCTTAGCATCTTTATCATTTCATAGCTTTGCTGAGTACTTTGAAGCGATTACAGGAAACAAGGTCTTCTGCCAGTTTACTATCTAAATTATAAAACAGGACAACGAAAAAGAACACGCATAAATAAAGGAGTCAGGAGTTGCAACGAAACCAGTCTGCTGCATTTAGGAGAGAGGAGCTAAAAGCAGGCTGCCCAGGAGCACCCCAGAGGGGCAAACAAAAGGGGCGGCAGGTACTGCAAAGAGAAAGAGGGACGGGCGAGGACGTCAGCCACAGGCAAAGGGACTTCCAGGAACCCCGAGCAGGCACCGCTAGGACCGGCTGTGTCAAGGTGCCTCTCTCTCAGCAGCGCTCATTCGCCGCCCTGATGACCCGCGGCACTTCTGTTCAAAGCTAACACGCTGGAACACAGAGGGTGGGGGGGCAAGGGGGAGGAACAAATCTCCTTTCGTTCGACCTTATTTCGGCAACTGTAAAACCAGCGAGGAATCCAAGAGCCCTAGCATGTGTTTTATTACAAAGCATCTGTTCTGAAGCGCTGCAAGAAAGTGAGTAAGCAAAAAGCGGGTTTGAGACGGAATACGCCTCATCCGCCTGCCCAAAAGGGCGACCCACACGTCCCGCTGCCCGGCGCGTGGGGATCGCCATCAGGATCGGCTGAAACGTTTAAAATCAGACAGGAAATTAGAGACGGGCAGCAGAAAGGGCCCGGGGGCCTTCTTCACATCAAGTCTGTGCGCTTCCTCCTGTTCCCCGCCCGAGAAAAGGAAACCAGCTCCGCTGGAAGGCCTGGCTCTAACGGACCGGGACCCGAGCTCCGCAGCAAGCAGGAAGTTGTGCGGTTGTCTGTCACCAAAACCAGCAACAAGCACATTCTGCTGCTCGGCAGCAAGATATATTTAGCTACACCTCTGTCGCGTTCTGGGAGCTGTGGCAGGAGGAGCTCTGGCTCCAGAATTTGCCAAACCAGGCTGGCTGTTGACAAGCAGCAGCGCGGTTCAGGGACGGTTGGCAAGCACGCGTCCTCCTCACCCTCTCTTCCCATGCCCCTGCAGACTGCCGCTCCCGCAAAGCGGGATGTGCTGACTTCATCTCGGCTCCCGCAGGCCTCGCATGCTGGCAGAGCGGCATTAATCGGCGCTGTCTATAAATCCATCCCGTAAAACCTCTTCCTCAAACTGCCCGTCCCCAGGGAAATGGCCCTAAGCTTCGCAGCGCGGCTCTCCCTCGAGCCAGGGGCACTCGCGTCACCGACAGCGACCGAGGCCAGGCAGACCGCAGCGAGCAGAGGGGGAGAAGGCAAGCAGCTCCCTCAGCTCCCCAGTACACTGACCCCTGATGGCTGCAGCCACAATCCTTCCAAGACGGACCAAAAAGTCCCGTGTAGGCCCTCTGACAGGCAGATCTCGGTGTCACTGACGGGTCCCACCAGTGCCACCACTGCTGCGGTGGTCAACAGGGACACCCCGACAAAAAAAGCGGGGGGAGGACCTGCGTTTCGCTGCTCTTGGCACCAGCTGACAGCGCGGGTGCCTCAGCTCACCACCGGGCTGTCTGGATTTGGTGCTGAGGAACCCCGTGCGGCGCGGGGCAAATGTGAAAAAAAGCACAAGGTGAGAAGGAAACGACTGCCTACAGGTCTGGAGGACACCTTCAGTCTTTAGATAAATAAACAATAAATTGTCAGGAAGGTCCATCGATTTCAAAGCAAACGGAAGAAGAGACTGAAGAGAAGCACAGAATTATGTGGGATACCCCCAAACAAGGCCATACAGCTCCAAATCAGCAACTCGCTAACTTCGGTAATAAATAAGGGCGCAGATAATCTGGGTTTTGGTGTATTACGATTATAAATAAGGTTTCTATGTCAGTTTAATTCCGCAAAGCGCTTTAGGATTAGGGCTGGCAGCCGGGACAAACCTCTCCGTAGCTGCCACAACGGCACCAGGCTGGCTTTCAGTGCCTCGCTCTGACACCACGGCTGAGAGCGGGAGAGGCGCTGAGCTTCACGGGCAAACGAACCCACGGGGGACTGCGCCAGCGGGAGGAGCGCGATGCGGGGACCTGTCCCGGGGGCTGACCCCTCCTCGGCGGCAGATGAGGGCAGGAAGGACGAGCAGGCGGCTCGTTTCATACTCACATCTCCCTCGTGCAACTCGGGCGCCGTGATCTTCACCGGCTCCGTCCTCTTCTTTGGCTTGGGGAGGCTCAAATCCACCCCAGCCCCGGGCAGAGCAGCAGAAGCCGAGACGGGAGGGGGCAGGCTGAGGGCTGAGGCAGCGCTGGTGGCGGCGGCGTTCCTC
>VXAL01012209.1:0-13483 GCA_013399475.1 Chauna torquata
GGGGGTCAAGGATGCTGTAGGGCTTGGAGAGAGGTATCAAGGGTAGGGGTACTGGGGGGGTGCATGGGGGCTTTGTGGTTTTCAGGGGGTCCCACAGAGGTAGGTGTCAGGTCTAGGGGGTATTGGGGGAGCACAGGGCTGGGTGCGGGGATTCAGGGGCTCGGGGACCCACAGACCCGAGGGTCTCTGGGGCAGCACAGGGGTGGGGGGGGAAGGTGTGGGTGACCCCAGCCCTTTGCATGTCCCCGCAGGTGGCTGGCTTGTCGCCTGGCTGTCACCTGGTGCCGGCAGAAGCTGCAGGCAGAGCTGAAGATCGGCTCCTTTGGCTTCTTTTGGGCCCAGAACATCAGCCTCAAGTTCCAGCAGAAGCAGCAAACAGTGGTGGGCACCCGTGTGAGGGGGGGTCACTGGAGGGCGAGGGCAGGACGGCCACGGTCACTTTCAGACTGGCAGCGAGTCCCTGCAGCCAAGCTGCTGCCGCGCAGCCCCACGGCTGCAGCTCTTTCTGCCCTGGCCAAACTCAGGGTTTTTGAGTGTTCCCCGTGTGATGCCGGGCCTTGGGAGCGGGAGCGTTGGGGTGAGCATTGCAGGTCAGAGCCCGGCAGTTTCTTCTCTAACCTGCCTGTGTGTCCTTGCAGGAAATTGACAACGTCTGGATCTCCAGTAAACTGAGCCGGGAGCTGCCGTACGTACCCCTGCCCCAGCTGCCTACCTGCTCTCTTGTGGGGTCTGGCTCACCCCTGGCCCTGCTGACTGCCTTTGCACCACCTTTCTGCAGTGCCCGTTTCCCATGGTCTGCTCTGTGCGGGACCAAATTGCTGTCCTTTGGGGTGTCTCATGGAGGCACCCCTGGTGACGGGGCTGGGTTCACAGGCTCTTGTAAGGGTTGCCCGTGCTGTTCTTCTGCAGATGCTACTTTGAACTGTGTTTTGGTGAGGTGCGAATCCGCACGGATCTGCAGAAGGGCCCTGGGTTCCAGCCATCCTTCCCGGAGGCTCCCAGGGAGGCTGATGGCAGCAAGAGCAGAGCAGACCTGGCCCTTAAACCCTCCTTGCTGCGGCTCCTTAGCCAGGTAAACTCTGATTCCATGAGAGGGTGTCATAGGCTGCGCTGCCGTTGGACAGCCCTCACCATACCGCTTTCCCCCCAGCTCTTTTCCATCCACATGGACTCCATCAACATCATGGTTCTGCACGTGGCCACCTCAGAGTCTCTCTGGCACACCCAGGCCAGCAAGGCACGTCTCCTCCTTAATGGCGACGGGAAGAGGTAACACTGCGCTCGCACACTGCTCTGCTCCCCCGGCATGGCCCCATTTGCCTGCGGGGCTGGCGGGCAGCGCTTCTTCAACCCTGACCAGCCAGGCCCCCTGGTGTCCTGCCTTGCTCCATCCCACTCAGCAGCACATCACAGCCACCTGCGATATGACGCGTTGTCCTTCTCTGAGGCTGGCCTGGTCCCTTTTCCTTTCATGACAAACGAGTTATTTGTTTTCCAAATAACGGGTTCTTCTGCTGTGTGTGGAATTAGGGTTTGGTCTGCTTTTGGGAGGACTTGGGATCTCCGTGTCCCACCGAAAATGGAGGGAAAGGCTTGGTTTGGAGGCAGCAGGGCCTGCAGCCTCAGTCTGCTCTGTGCTCTCCCCAGCCTGAACTGCGAGGTGAGCCTGACGAAGGTGAACAGCAAAGTGCTCCGGAGCAGCCAGCTGGTGAGTGCTGGGGAAGGGAGAAATTCAGTGTTCTGAGCCTGGGCACTGGCTCTCTGGGACACCCCAGGACCTGTTCCAGTGTGTCCCCAAGGCTGGGCGACGCTGAATGCCCTGCAAGGCTTGCGGCTCCATGCTGTGCCCGGCGCGTCACCCGCGGCCTCCATCAGCAGGGAGGCAAGTGACTCCCCGTGTGCTCCTTGCCTGTGTCCCCGCACAGGACGACACGTGCCTGGCGGAGCTGGCCCTGGCACTCTCCCTCTCGCTGGAGATCAGCAGCAAGCGGCAGCTGGTGGGCGTCAGGCTGTGCGTCCGGACCCTGCAGGCAGAGCTGCACGAAGGGCTTTTCTGCAGCCCGCTGCTGCACTGCGTGACAGCCGGCGCCCCGCACAGCAGCGCAGGGGAACAGCCCAGCCCAGGTCAGGCACGGGGACAGGACGAGAGCTGGCAGTCCCCCTGCTTCCACTGCAGCCAGGAGGATTTGGCTGTGCCATCACTGCCTCCTGCTGCAGGGAGTGGGGGTCTGGGCAAGAGCCTTCCCATGACTCTGTGTGTCCCACCCCAGGCCCAGGGGAGCCCCTGAAGTCCCCGTCTCTGCTGAGCAGGGACACGCTGCAGCTCATCCCCAGGAGGGTGGAGGTGAAGCTGGAGAACACTAGCGTGGTGCTGTCTATGAACAGCCAGAAGAGGTGAGGAGGCAGATAGAGGAGGTGGTTGTGGTAGGCCTGGTCAGTGCTGGGGACACGGACCTGGGGACAGCTGTGCCATTCCCTGCTTGTCTCCTGCTCTGCCAGTCTGCAGACAGCAAGTCCTAGAGCCCACCCCAGTGGCAAAGACTGAGCATGGCACGGGGCTGGGCTCTTGGGGAAGAAGGAAGGCAGGTGAGCTGGTTGTCCAGCAGGACAGCCTGACGGGATCATCTGCTGCTGCTGAGAGTGGTTGGCTGGGCTGCAGCTGTGTGCAGGCCTGTGCTTTGTCCTGTGTTAGTCGGCTGGGGTGTGAAATGGGGAGATGGAGGATGTGACGGTGCAGATCTCTTCTGGCAGTGATCTCCTCCTTTTCACAGGCACCTCACCTGGAGCCTGAAGCTGCTGCAGTTTTTATATCAGCGTGAAGAGGAGCAGATACCGCTGCGCAACTTCACGCCCACCTCAGACCTGGACCAAATGAGCGTAGACCTCCAGCTGGAGGGCAAGTGGCCAGGAGGGCACCCACGGGACAGGGCTGCTGTCGCTGCCCTCCGCCACCCCTCACTTCTGCTCCTCTCCCTCCCCAGACGGCCTTCTCCTGTCCCAGAGCCGCCAGCGCATCGTGTGCCTCAACTCCCTGAAGACCAGCGTGCAGGTGAGTGGGTGCTGGGCATGCTTCCTGTCCCCTGGGGCGGCTGGTTCAGCTCCTGGCACGAGCTTGCTGCTGCCCTGCGCTCTCCCCGCTCTAGGTCACAGCCATTGATCTCTCTGCTGCTGTGCTGCTCAACACCTGCATCATCCACTACCGCCATCAGGAGTTTTCGCACTGGCTGGGCCTGCTGGCACAGGAACACACGTGCCGGGCGGTGCCTGTCCCCAGCCAAGGGCACAAGGGAAGGTAAACTCAGCCTCAGCTGCTGGTTTTGCAGCTTGTTCCCTCTTGCCTGCCACTCTGACAGGGTGCCCGGGCATGCAGCACCTTTTCTGCCCTGTGCACAGCCTGTGGGACAGGGAGGCTGGTGCGGTGGCAGTCGGGGGACCCTGCAGAGAGGGTGTCCCTTGGTGCCTGCTCGATGGGACACCAGAACCCCTGTAACAACCCATCCTTGCTTGTCCCCTGCAGGAGCTATCCCCAAATCATAGCGCCTATCATCCTGTGTGTCTCACTGTCCAATGTCAATGTGTCGGTACAGCTGGGGGACACGCCACCCTTCGCCTTGGGCTTCAACTCCATCTCTGCAGGTATTTGGCCCGAGAGTACCTACTGGGCTCTTCCTGCGTGGTGGGTGGCTCTGTCAGAGAGGTATCGGGATGATCAGCATCCTGGGCCAGCGGCGTGGGAATGGGGAAGGCCCTACCGTGTCTGTGTCCAGCCTGTGTGCCTGGTTGTGCCTGGTTGCCCCTGTTTGGGGGCTGCTGAGCAGGCAGCAGCGAGCCCTGCCCACACTCACCTCCTCTCTGCCTGCAGACTACCAGCACCTGCGCCCGCAGAGCGTGCACCAGCGAGCGGTGCTGGCTGTGGACCACCTCTGCTGGCGAGTGGGCAATGACTCGCACATCCAGCGTGCCCCCCACCCCCCCAACATGCATGTTTGGGGAGAAGCCCTCATCCTCGACTCCTTCAACCTACAGGTGAGCTGTGAGCTGAGGGGTTGCTACCAGGGGGGCTGCCCATCCACAGCTCCATGCGGGCAGCACGGTGGCACAGGGACATCCTGTAGCCTGAGAGTGATCAGCCTGTTTGCCCCGCAGGGCAGCTACAACCAGCCCCTGGGCATGTCCAGCGCCCAGTCGGACACGCTCTTCCTGGACTGCACCATCCGGGGACTGCAAGTGGAGTCGTCGGACACCTGCACCGAGTGCCTGGCCAGGGTTCTGCCCCTGTTCTGCCCGCAGCCCAGTGGAGCTGAGTTTGCCAAGCAGCCACCCTCTGCCCCAAGTGAGCCCTGGGGTCTGCTCTGGAAGGTGGATCTGAAGGTGGAGGACGTAAACGCTTTCACGCTTTCAGCCGTGGTGGGTAAGTGCAGTTTTGGCATCCAGGCTGATCCCAGATGGCTGTCCTGGAACAGCCCCGTGGTCAGAGGAGCCGAGCCTGGCATGCTGCGGAGTGCGTTCTCCATGCCTCTAGCATGATGTACTGTCCCTCTAGGTGCCCTGGAGCTGCGGCTGGACACACTGACTGTCCTGGGGAGTGCTGAGAGCTGCACAGTCAGTGTCCAGGGCGTGGTGCTGGCCTTGGTGAAGAGCATCATGGAGAAGATGCAGCCGTGCTGCAAAGCTCCTGCAATCCCCAACCCTGTAGCCAACCTTTCCATGCTGTCCATTACCTACCACAGCAGCATCCGCTCCTTGGAGGTTGGTGTGGGGCTTGGGCCTCTGCTTTGTCTCGTACTGGGGTGGATGGGGCAGCGGGAGGACTGGCCAGCACCGAAAGGTGATGGAGAGGAGGATGCAGCAGTGACTTGGTGCTTGCTCGCTCTCTGCTGTAGGTGCAGTGCGGCGAGGGGCTGGCGGTGCTGTGGAGCCCACCCGACCACATGCACTTGTACCATCACACCCTGGCCACCCTGCAGTGCCACGAAGCCTTGCGGAGCGCCCTCGGCCATGGGATGCCTCCCTCCCTGCCCCCGGAGAGCCCAGCATCCTACGTGACCACCCCTACTGAGACTCTAGGGTCCCTCCAGCCAGACGGGGCTCCCACCAAAAGACTCCTGTCCCTGTCGCTGGAGCTGAGCTCTGCCAAGGTCACCGCCTTTGTCTCTGAGGCCAACTACATCAGTCTAGCTGCTGAACGGACCTCCGTGAGTTGGCACGGCGGTGCCCTGCACAGCTACTGCCCCGAGCTGGCTGCCGGCTTTGATGGACACAGTATCTTCAGCTTCAAGGAGGTGGAGGTGAAGCTGCTGCCAGAGCTAGAGGAGGTCATCTTACACCGCTGCGCCTTCCCCACCCTGCACACCCTCCGCAACCGTGGCTGGGCCTTCTCCTTTGCCAGCGTGACCATTGAGTTCCCCTACCAGTACGACTTCTCCCGCACCCTGGATGCTGCTGTGGGCGTGCAGAAGTGGCTGAAAGGCCTGCACCGGCGCGGGCGCCCCGCCAGCACGGCCCTGCCTCCCGACCTCCTGCTCAAAGTGACGCACTTCTCGTGGGTCTTCCTGGACGACGTCTTCGAGGTCAAGTTACGAGACAATTATGAGCTGATGAAGGACGAAAGCAAGGAGAGCGCCAAGCGGTTGCAGCTGCTGGACGCCAAGGTGGCTGCGCTGCGCAAGCAGCACGGGGAGCTGCTGCCTGCCCGCAAGATCGAGGAGCTCTACGCCTCGCTGGAGAAGAAAAACATCGAGATCTACATCCAGCGCTCGCGGCGCCTCTACGCCAACACGCCCATGCGGAGGGCTCTCCTCACCTGGACCCTGGCCCACCTGGAGCTCGTGGCCATGGCCGACGAGTCCTTCCACGGCACGGAGCGTGTGGTGGAGCAGATGAGGGACCTGGACAGTGTCAGCCCATTCCCCCCTGAGGGGCTGGAGATGGTCACCCAGTGGTGCCGCATGATGAAGGGCAGCGTGGGCAGCTTCTTCGGTGAGTGATCTTGCACGAGAGAGCCCTTGGAGGACAGCACAGTGGCTGCGTGGCCTGGGCTTTCAGCACAGGGACCTAGTGGCACTGCGTGATGCATGGCCAAGCAGGGGAAATGATTTTCAGAGGTGCAAGGGAGTGAGAATGGAGCAGAGATGCGACAGGGTGGTGGTTCCTGCCATAGCGCAGAGTGGGGGATCAGAGCAGTGTCCTTTTGCTGCCACATCCATCAGCCGTTCCTCCACCCTGCAGTGCGGATCCGCGACTACCCTCGCTACCTCTTTGAGATCCGGAACTGGCAACTCTCGGGCCGGCTGATCGGTGCGGAGCAGTGCGGCCAGGCCTGCTCCCGGCGCCGCCAGGTCCTGAAACTGGGGCTGCCCTGGGGGGACGCGACGGTGGAGAGGAACATGCCTCCCCTGAAGTTCTACCACGACTTCCACTGTAAGAGCTGGAGGGGCAGGGGGGTTCTCTGCTGGGGTGGGGACAGGGCGAAGGGCTGAGCTGG
This sequence comes from Chauna torquata, assembly GCA_013399475.1. Lineage (NCBI taxonomy): Eukaryota > Metazoa > Chordata > Aves > Anseriformes > Anhimidae > Chauna > Chauna torquata. The sequence continues at coordinate 6,485 of VXAL01012209.1, forward strand.
CTCCTGTGTCCCCAGCTGAGATTTCCCAGTACACCATCGTGTGGGGGCCCTGCTGGGACCCGGCGTGGACCCTGATCGGCCAGTGCGTGGATCTCCTCACCAAGCCCTCAGAGGACCCCAGTGCTCCGTTGCCCTGGTGGGACAAGAGCCGCCTTCTCTTCCACGGGGACTGGCACATGGACATCGAACAGGCCAACCTGCACCAGCTGGCCACTGAGGTGAGAAACGCCAGGGTAGGGAGCAGAGTGTGGCATGGGGCCAGCTCACACCTACCTCTCCCCATGCTTGTGCTTGCAGGACCCCTACAACACCACGGAGAACATGCACTGGGAGTGGAGCCACCTCTCCTTCCACTGGAAGCCTGGGCAGTTCGTCTTCAAGGGCAACCTAGACATCAATGTCCGGACAGCCTCCAAGTGAGTGTGGGCCTGGGAGTGTGGGGGCTGCTGGTGGTGCTGGGGGGTAACCAGGGGCCTCTTTCCCCATTCAGGTATGACGACTGCTGCTTCCTGCACCTGCCTGACCTGTGCATGACGCTGGACCTGCAGTGGCTGTGCCACGGGAACCCCCACGACCACCATGGCGTGGTGCTGCGCTCCCCCGAGTTCCTGCCCGAGGTGCCAGTGGGGCAGCAGTACGACTCCTACCGTGCCTTCCGCTCCGAGAACCTCAACCTCTCCATCCGGATGGACCTGACGCGGCCCAGTGAGGGTGGGTGACAGCACCCCAGGGATCCCTCTTGGGGCAAGGGTGCCGGTTTTAGTGATCCTTATCAGTCGTGGGTTGGGTGCTGCCGTGTCCCTGGTTGTGGCTGACGGCGGCTGTATTCTCAGAGCACTCCCAGCCCCGGATCCTACTCTACAGCAGCACCCTCCGCTGGATGCAGAACTTCTGGGCCACGTGGACCAGCGTGACGCGCCCCATCTGCCGCGGGAAGCTCTTCAACAACATGAAACCCAGTAAGAAGAAGCTGGGGCAGCATTACAAGCAGCTGTCTTACACTGCGCTCTTTCCCCGGCTGCAGGCAAGTCCTGGGGATGGCTTCCCAGTGTCATCTCCCCACTCTGCCCATGCTGGGCTCTCAGCCCCTGCCGTCTGCTCCTCTGCAGGTGCATTACTGGGCCTCCTTCGCCCAGCAGCGGGGGATCCAGGTGGAGTGCTGCCAGGGGCACATCTTCACTCGCGGCACCCAGCGGCTCATCCCACAAGGTGAGTCGGGGCCCTGCCGGCAGCGCCTCCAGGCAGGGTAGTGCCCCAGCTGACGCCTCTCCCTGTCCCCCAGCTGGCACGGTGATGCGACGCCTCATTTCGGAGTGGAGCATCACACAGATGGTGAGCGACCTGAGCCAGGTCACCGTGCACCTCATGGCCTCCACCTGCGATGAGAACGCCGACCACCGGCTCGACACCCTGGTGAAGAAGACCCACCTGCTAAGTCTGTCCTCCCTCACTTACCAGCGGCACAGCAACCGCACGGCTGAGGAGGTACCGCTGCAAACACACGGGACCCGGCAGGGGTAACCCAGCCTGTGCTGGTCTGGTGGCGTCCCCACAGGACAAGGGGACCTTGATCTTTGCGTACAATGGGGAAGAGCAGGGGCTGGGGGTGGCTTTGCTGTGCTGAGGCTCTGACCCTCTGTGCCCAGGAGCTGCCACTGCGAGATGGGGACGAGGGTTTCCACACACACCAGCTGCATCTGGTGGACCTGCGGGCATCCTGGACCACCACGAACCGGGACATCGCCTTTGGCCTCTACGATGGCTACAAAAAAGCAGCTGTGCTCAAGCGCAACCTGTCCACCGAGGCCCTGAAGGGGCTGAAGATCGACACGCAGCTGCAAGCCAAGAAGCTGAAGCGGGGCCCACTCTCTGCTCAGTCTGTCCCTGCCAGAGTGACTGCTCCCATCACCAGTGGCCGTCCTGAGAGAGCCTCCTCAGGGGGTGAGCACAGCAGGGAGTGGAAACCTGCACCCGGCAGCCGCCTGGCTGCTCTTGCTAGTGCAAAGCTATGCAGCTATGCCTGCCTTCACCCTGTCACCCCAGAGCCAGCCCCCCTCAGCCTTGCGCTGACCTTTTCTCCTTCCCCAGGAGCCTACATGCTGCAGAAGCTTATTGAGGAGACGGACAAGTTTGTGGTCTTCACAGAGGAGGAATCGGGGGCTAGTGAGCAGCTGTGTGGCATTGCCGCCTGCCAGACCGATGACATCTACAACCGCAACTGCCTCATCGAGCTGGTCAACTGCCAGGTACCTGCCCCTGGCCAGCCTGCTGGTCCCCACGCACTCTGCTCCCCACGACCTTGCTGTGAGAGGGGCCATGCCTGGCCCCGACCCACCAGGGTCTCTTTTTTCCCCCCAGATGGTGCTGCGCGGTGCAGAAACAGAGGGCTGTGTGATTGTGTCTGCCGCGAAGGCCCAGCTGCTGCAGTGCCAGCACCACCCTGCCTGGTACGGGGACACGCTGAAGCAGAAGACATCTTGGACGTGCTTGCTGGACGGCATGCAGTACTTTGCCACAACGGAAAGCGGCCCCACTGAGAGGGAGCACGGGCAGCTCTGGCTGGAGGTGAGTGGCTGGGGTGGCACCACGGTAGGTGAGCTGCAGGGGGGGCAGGCAGCGCTGCTGGTGCCCTGGCCAGCGCAGGGAGAGCGAGGACAACCACCAGCGCTTCCTTGCATCCCTAGGTGAAGAATATCGAGGAACATCGGCAGCGGAGCCTGGACTCAGTGCAGGAGCTGATGGAGAGCGGGCAGGCAGTGGGGGGCATGGTCAGCACCACCACAGGTACTGCGCGAGGAGCTGGCCACCATGCTACCCCCAACCCTGCTCGCGTGTGACCCCGAGGCTGATGGAGCTGAGAGCGCTCAGCCTGTCTGTGTATGGCTCTGGGAGCTGGCTGCTACTCTCAGCCCTGTGCCGTGGGGTCCCACATGTGGCACTCTGACTGCCACTCTGTCCCCCTGCCTGTCCCCAGACTGGAACCAGCCCTCAGAAGCCCAGCAGACCCAGCAGGTGCAGAGGATCATCTCTCGCTGCAGCTGCCGCATGTACTATATCAGCTACAGCCACGACATTGACCCCGAGCTGGCCACGCAGATAAAGCCCCCTGAGGCTCCTGCTAACCAGGAGAAGGAGGATCTGCTGAAGAAGCAGGAGGGTGGGTACATCCCGGCAGTGTGTCTCAGTAGAGCTCTGGGCTGACCCACAGGTGCCTCCTGAGTCCATCTTGTCCTTGCTGAGATCAGAGGGGAGCGTACAGGAGGGGTCCCCAGCCATGTGGCAGTGCAGCAGATGAGGCTGGACACGCTGTGCCTGCTACAGCCAGCGTAACCACCTCTGCTCTTTCCCTGTCCCTCTCCATCACTGGCTGGCCCCCAAGTGCATCCCAAGAGGTACCATTTCTGGCCATGCTGTTGCCCCACATGTCCTTTTTGTGTCCCTGCAGGAGCTGTGGACACATTCACACTTATCCACCACGACCTGGAGATCTCCACAAACCCCGCCCAGTATGCCATGATCCTTGACATAGTTAACAACCTACTGCTGCATGTGGAGCCCAAACGCAAGGTACCCACAAAGCTGCAAGTCACCGTGTCGCTTGCTTGCACCCAGGGCACTCCTTATCTTCCCCTATCCTTGTGTACAGGAGCACAGTGAGAAGAAACAGCGGGTGCGCTTCCAGTTGGAAATCTCCAGCAACCCTGAGGAGCAGCGCAGCAGTATCCTACACCTGCAAGAGGCCGTGAGGCAGCACGTTGCCCAAATCCGGCAGCTGGAGAAGCAGATGTACTCCAACGTGAAAGTGAGCCTGCATCCGGGGCAGGACCTGGCTCCCCTGCGTCCCTGCTCCGGGGTGGAGGGTGCTGAGGGCTGTCTGTCCTTCAGGCCCTGCAGGATGACAGCAAAAACGAGAGCCTACTCGACCTCAACCACAGGCTACAGCAGCAGCTGAACCAGGAGAAAGCTAACCTGCAGCTGGAGAGCGAGGAGCTGAACATACTGATCAGGTAGGGGCCATCTCTGGCTTCCTTAGTGTTGTTCCCCCCTTCCTCCAGGGCTCCCATGTCCTGGTGCTCCTGTCTGCTGCAGGTGCTTCAAGGACTTCCAGCTGCAGCGAGCCAACAAGATGGAGCTGCGAAAGCAGCCAGAGGATGTGAGTGTAGCACGGCGGACTGAATTCTACTTCGCCCAGGCACGCTGGCGCCTGACAGAGGAGGACGGGCAGCTGGGCATAGCCGAGCTGGAGCTCCAGCGCTTCCTCTACAGCAAGGTACCGAGCTGGCTGGTGGCACCCACAGCCCCTGGCCCGCGGCCCGGACGTGTGGGGCTGACGGCTCTGTGTGCACAGGTCAACAAGTCTGATGACACAGCCGAGCATCTGCTGGAACTGGGCTGGGTCACGATGAACAACCTCCTGCCCAATGCTGTGTACAAGGCAAGGGGAGCAGCTCTGCACCCTGGGGACCCTCGGGTGACCTGGCCAGGGTGCCTGTCCTCACTCCAGCCACCTGCCCTCTTTCCCTGCAGGTGGTGCTGCGTCCCCAGAGCTCCTGCCAGTCTGGCCGGCAGCTGGCACTGAGGATCTTCAGCAAGGTCCGGCCGCCCGTGGGAGGCATCTCCATCAAGGAGCACTTTGAGGTGCCAGCGCTGGGCTGGGAGGTGGCAGGGCACGGACAGCGTTTGTCCAGCTCTGACGCGTCTCTACCCCCGCAGGTGAACGTGGTCCCGCTCACCATCCAGCTCACCCACCAGTTCTTCCACAGGATGATGGGTTTCTTCTTCCCTGGCCGCAATGTGGAGGAGGAGGAGGTGGGGGATGAGGAAGACAAGTCTAAGCTGGTGACAACAGGTGAGGGGGTGGGAGGCACGTGGCAGTGCATGGTCACCTTCCTCCCTGGCACCCAAATGACAACCCTGAGCAGCTCTGGCTGTGTGTCCAGGACCTGTTTGTGGGCAGCTGCTGGTGGGCCACGTGTTGAGGAACAGGGCAGGGAACTGCTGGAGAGAGCAGCATAGCTGGGGGGGATCGGGGTCGTGGCTGATCCCCAGCTGGATGCCAGCCACTGTCTCCTTCCCGCGTTGTCCCAGGGATACCCGTGGTGAAGCCGCGGCAGCTAATTGTGGCTGATGACTCGCTGGGTCCAGGGAAGGGAGTCACCCAGGGACTGAATCGGACATCAGGGGTCAGAAGATCATTCCGAAAAGCACCTGAGGTACCTGCTGCTGCCACTGTGGAGCCAGTCTGGTCTTCCCTCAGCTCCAAGGCTGGGCAGCCCTGTCCTCGCCCTGCCTGCCTGTCCCTGTTTTCCCCTGCTCCCTCCCACCGTGAGGATTTGCATCCTTCACATCCAAGCAACTGCACACTGGTGTGGTCCCTGCAGCATCCCTTTTTCCTCCCCCAGTGCTAGAGCAGCTCCCCCCACTCCCTCGTGAAGCAATGCCACAGCCTGGTACCCGGCTGTCCCTTCCCCGCTGCTTCCTGGCTCTGTCCCCTCTCCTTACCTTCTGCTCACGCTTCTGTCCCCAGCATCCTGTGGATGACATCGACAAGATGAAGGAGCGTGCAGCAATGAACAACTCCTTCATCTACATCAAGATCCCGCAGGTGCCCCTCTGTGTCAGCTACAAGGTGAGGGGACTGTGGGACGGGGCATGTTGGGGGGGGACAACATGGCCCCTCAGGCTGGGGGTGTCCTGGGGCATTGTCCTACGCTGCCTGACACCTCTGTCCCCTTCCCAGGGCGAGAAGAACAGCGTAGATTGGGGTGACCTGAACCTGGTGCTGCCGTGCCTGGAGTACCACAACAACACCTGGACGTGGCTGGACTTCGCCATGGCGGTGAAGAGGGACAGCCGCAAAGCCTTGGTGGCACAGGTACGTGGGGACAGCGCTGTCTCAGCCTCCCTCCTGCTCGTGGGGAGGGGGCCTGGAACAAAGCCGCTACAGGGCGGCACGTTCTCCGGAGTGCGAAGCGGCCGTGCTGGCTCAGCCCCCTCGGCATGGGTGAGAGCCGAGGGGCTGGGTGCAGCCACCAGGCGCTGAGCCCCCTCTCCCGGGGCAGGTGATCAAAGAGAAGCTACGCCTGAAGCCGGCGGCGGGCGCGGAGGCCCGGGGCAAGCTGGAGAACAAATCGGACGGGACCATCCAGCAGCAGGAGGAGGACGAGAAGGCGCGCCTGCTCATCGGGCTGAGCGTGGGCGAGAAGAACCCCAGCAAGAAGTCGATCTTCGGCAGGCGCAAATGATGGCAGCACCCGGCAGGCCGGGAAGGGACTGGGCCCCCCCCACGCTCCCCACACCGGAGGGGCAGCCCTATGGCAGGGGGGGTGCCGTGCTGCTCGGCACAGCCATGCCTGAGCCGGGGGGGGTGGCTGCGTGCAGGCCCTCAGCAGCCCCGTCGCTGTGGGGCAGGGGTGCGGCAGCGCGGGGCTGTGGGGCGCAGCGTGCTCCGGGGCCGAGGTGTGGGGTGCAGACCCCCACGAGCTTCCCGCTTCCCTGCTGTGCGGGTGCTGGGCCCGGCCCCTGGGCCCGGCGAAGCAGCAGGATCGCTCCAGGCTGGGAGAAAGGGGAACAGGAGAGACTTTAAATAAGAGTTTTTAATTTGGAACAGCCTTGTTCCCGGGGCTTGTCGCTCACCTCCCCTGCTCAGCACCATCCCCGCTCTCAGGGTGGCAGCACCCCCACTGCGTGGCTTCACCCCCTGTCCCTCCCCTGGGCTTCCCCCCGTTGCGGGGGGGTCCCTGGCAGCACCCCTCAGCCTTCGCACTCCATCCCTCTCCTGCCTCCTCCGGGAGCCCCTCTGTGTGCGGGGCTGCCCCGGGGCCGCAGTTACCCCTGCTGCCCCCTGAAGCTGGGGGCCACCCCGGGGATGCCGTAGGGTGGAGGGGGGCCCCCCTGAGGCTGCTTGGGTGGCGGGGGGAGAGGGGGTGAACCTCCCCGGCTGCGTGCCCGGTGCAGGTGGGGGGCGGATGCCGCGGGGGCCGCGCCGGGAGCCCCGCT
>VXAL01012240.1:0-17283 GCA_013399475.1 Chauna torquata
TCCCGGCGCGGGGCCTCTCCCCTCGGCCCCGGAGGCGGCGCCCGCCGGCCCCCGCCGCAGGGTCAGGATGTCCGAGAACCAGCCCAACGCCAACAACCACCACCCGGCCAACCACGCCGGGGCCGCCGGGGGGAACAACCGCGGCGTGCGCAACCCCAACCTCAACCAGAACCCCTTGATTAATGTGCGCGACCGCCTCTTCCACGCGCTCTTCTTCAAGATGGCAGTGACCTACGCTCGCCTCTTCCCACCCTCCTTCCGACGCATCTTCGAGTTCTTCGTCCTCCTCAAGGTGAGGGGCAGCGGTGGGCTTTATGGGGAGGGCCGTACGTCCCTCTTGCTAGCCTCAGTCAGGCACTGGGGCACGCCTTTCCTCCACGTAGCTTATAAGCTCGTGAAAGCCAAGGTTCTCCTCCACCGGAGGTGTCTGGCCCATCCAGACCAAGCTGATCATTGAGCTGACGTGGGCCTCTCTTTCAAGAAACACATGAATAGTCATAGTGACGTTTGGTGGTGCCCAAGCCACCGGAGCTCTGGTACAAGACCTGTAAATAAAAAGGAAATCAGTGATCCAGCTTGATGGGCAGGCAAGCTGGCATGGGTCAGATCCAGTGATGTGGGCATAAAAGACTTCTAATGGTATTTCTGAGCAATCGCTCTTTCTGCATATATTGCATACGCAAGATAGTTGACTGTTGGTGTATTGTTGAAATCTTGTCTTTTCTAGAAGTGATTAGTGCACAGCCCCATATTACCACTGCTTGTTTTTAGTAGTCAGCACCCTCAGCTGTGCCTGGACAGTATCACACATCTCAGTAACCAGGTAATGACCTGCCAGCTTTCTTGTTGATGTGGGTGCAGGTCTGGAGACCCACAGAGGTGCTAGCATTTAAACAGGACGTTGAAGCTGAATTCCTCAGAGGTTGGGAAGTTAAGCTTCTGCGTGGGAATTGAGCAGTGATAGGCAAAATGGCCTGATGCTGTCTGTGTGGTAAACAGCCCTTAGGTTAAATACTGCCCCATGGCTTCCAAGACTCATCTCGCCAGTGCCCGTTGGAAATCAAATGTCAGGGGCAAAGGGGAGGAGAGGTCGGTAGGTAACAACAGTGGGCTTCTGCTGCGGGTTTCTAAAATTCAGCCTCTTAAAGCAAGAAAACATTTAGGATGTCGTGTCTCATACTGCACGTATGCGTTTTCTCCCCGCCCAAGAAATGTTCAGGTTTTTAACCTGTCTCTCCCTTTCTTCCTGCTGTTGTGTAACTGGATTCAGGCAGACAGAGAGACTGGAACGGGGCTGGTGCTAATGGCCAGGCTGTCAGGTGGAGCGAGCAGTCCAGCTGTTAGCAGTTCTTGCTGCTGCTCTTGATCAAAGCACACCTGAGGAAATAAAAGTATTCACAGGGCATCTGCAGAGAACAGCCTGCTTCCACCCTCAGGGTTAGAAGTCAGCCAGACTTTCAGCCTGCTCTCGGCTCTGCACAGGGAGTAGCAGTGGGAGGCTGTCAGAGACCGTAGTCCTGCACGCTGCCGCTGAGGGAGTTCCTGACACTGCTCCTGGTTTGTTGGCTTCATCGCCATTCCTCCTGCACCGGGGGAGCTGTTTCTGATTTACCTTCCCTAGCGTCTTCCCGTGCAGCTCCTCCGCAGATGTGATGTTTACCGGTCTGTTTATTCACAGCAAATAGGTCAAGAACAATATGTAGCAAGGACAGCTAGTTTAATCGAGAATGAGCATCTTAATGCAGCTGGAAAGTGAATGGATGAAACGTGGCCATACTGCTTACTGTTCTTCGGAACTTTCAGCTGTGAACTTTGGACGGTGTTGAGTAACATTGCGCTGGATTTATTACCTTCATTACAGGGAGTGCGTTTTATTAGTTCACTTTGTTTTGCTGTGACTTATAGCTATTCCTCGGATTGAAAAGCATCTTCCAACTAGAAATGGTATGCTCCAGCCTGAAAGGTCTTTTTGATGAATGACAAATTGCTCATTGGCAGACTGGGGATTGTCTGAACTTTGGGCCAGAACATGCTTTTAAAGCAAGCTATTTTATTTTAATAACAATACTCTTTTGCAGGTATTGGATGATGCTTTTGGACTTTATTTCTTCTGGTGTGATAAGCAGGAATTTTCTGTCTGACTTGTTGTGTGTAAGAGAGATGCCAACATAGACTTGCTTAAAACTCTTTTGAGATGTTAAAATCTTGGTAAGACAGAAAAACAGCTGTTTCCTGAGAATCAGCACAGAGGTTTGTTGAATTAACGAAAAATAGCCCTCTGTAGCTTTAAACATGATACGGGATGCTGAAAGATACCTACTGAGAATTGCTGACTTAGGCTGATAAATAGGGACTGTGCTGGAAGGAACAGGATCAGGCTGCCTTACAGTAAGTATGTCGTGTGTGGAGAAGGTTCAGAGCCTGCAGCATTCCTCAATAATATTCCAGTCCTGCCTGGCATATTCTCAACTTTCAAAGCCTGGTGCTTCTGCCCTGGGTTTGTGTCGTCCTGGTCTCGTGGTCGGTTGTCCTTTGTTGGGCTTCGTGAAACCAGGCGTTCTTCTCCGTGCTTTAACAGGAAGTATTCAACAGGAAGCATTTTGTGCAGAGAAGGGAATGGTTGGTTGAAAGCCACGATGCGTTCCTGTTTTTGTCAGTGTCGTTTGGGGCCTTGTCACATGTCGGCTCTGGGTTTGGCTGGTTTGCCTGTCGTGCGATCGTTCTGGGGAAGGTTTTGGTTTGCAGGGCCTTATATGGTGCTGGGGCCCGTGCCTGTGAGCTGAGCTTTTCGGCAGGGTGCGTGTACTTCATGCAGGTGCCGGGGCCCGATCCTGTGAATGGGTGGAGATCGTTCTCGCTGCTGCCGTCGGCCGGTTTCCCCTGTTGGTACTGTAGTGCAGAAACCCCGCAGCCAGGAGTGCAGATCTGTTAACGCTGGATGCTGCATAAACCCAAGTAGTTGCCAGGTAGTCCTCTGGAGGGTTTAGCCTTTTATTTGTAATTCTGTAATGCTTCTTTCCCTTCTGGTTAACATCTGCCTGATGGAGCAGAGATTAAACAGATTCGTCTCAATGTTTTCTAACCTTTCTGCAAGAGTTTAGGTGGCCTTTCCTCATGGTTGCGTTGAGTTAGCAGCAGATCAAAGAAATTCTTGGTTTTAGTAAACTGATCTGTGGGTTGGCAGAGTTTCTTCAAGATGATGCTTTGGCACTTTGAAATGAGAGAGAATTCAGTAGGAAGTACGCTGTATGTGGTCTGGTCTGTACCTATATGAAATGCTACTGAAGCTGAGAAAGAAGTGCTTTGCCCTGCAGCACGCAGAGGCAAGACAGTGGGCACTTTGCACGTGGTTTTGTAAGAGTCGGCACTTCCATGACCCTAGACAGCGTACGTGTTCACGCTGCCAACATGCCTCTTGGGTGGCAGCCAGCTAGCATATCACCGACGGCACAGTTGCAGTAACGGAGAAGTTTAGTTCAAAGGCACCTTGGAAACTCTTATTCCCAGGAAAAGCTTTAGGCCTGTCTTAGTGTTTACCTTGGAGAGACGAGGTTTCAGCTGGTTAAAGAGGCATTGGAAGGACAGGAAGTACAGAGAGAGTGTTGTATCTTTTGTCTGTGGAGCTGGAAAAGTTGCTTGATGCCAGGCTGCTTTATTCTTTGGTGCAAACACCACCAGGGTTAGAAAGCTTAAAAGCTCTTGTCCACTTGCAAATCCAGTGTCTTTATGGGCAAAGAAGAGATGGTTGAAACTGGGGAGCCTGTAAACAGGCAATGTTTGGTTGGGCTGATGGTGTCTGCTTTATTTCTTGCTGTGTATAGGCTCTCTTCGTGCTCTTCATCCTGGCTTACATTCACATCGCCTTCTCCCGCTCGCCCATTAACTGCTTGGAGCACGTACGAGATAAATGGCCACGCGATGGCATCTTGCGGGTGGAAATACAGCGCAACTCAAGCCGAGCCCCCATCTTCCTGCAATTCTGTGGTGCTGAGAAGTTCCCAGGAATGGTAGTTGAGCCCACGGCTGAGGAAGAGGAGGAGGAAGAGGAGGAAATGACTGTGGATATGTTTGAAAACAGCTCTATCAAGGTAAAGACGCGTTCCCTGCGTACACGGGGAGATGAGTGTTGGTCTGGGGGGGAATAGTTTGTTAATGTAGTCATCGTGAGTATGCTGTGGTCCCTCTGCGTTCCCTCAGTCATTTGGAAATGGAGTGCGTTCCCTCGGCTTTTCCTGTATTTCCAGGTTAGCCTCTGACGTTTTAAGATAGAGACTAAAGCCTGAGAAGGAGGCCTCTTTTGTCCTCCCTTTGGTGGTCAAGGCCTTCAATGGGGGCATAGAGGGACCACAGAAGACTGGAGGTAAAGTGACTGCTAACGTGACTTCCTCTGTCACGGTTTTCCAACAGTTTGAGCTGGATATTGAGCCCAAGGTGTTCCTCAAGCCGTCCCGGATGAGCAGCACCGAGGCGCTGACCCACAACGAAAGCCAGGAGTTCTCGTTTAGTGAAGCAACCACTAAAGGTATGCAGCCTCTGCGGGAGACTGTGTCCGAGTTTGAGATGCTAGCCAGAGCAGGTAAAGACAACTTACACTGCTATCTGTGCTCCCGCCTTCCCCCGCACCCCTGCATCTTCCCTGCACATCTCATCCTGGCTTCTCTGGGCCCCTGCATAGTAACCTTAAATGTCCCCAGGCTATCCCTGACGCTTTCACCTGTGGTTGATCTTGTCACTGCTAACAGCAGATCTGCAGCAATGTCTTTCCTTTGGCTGGAGGGAGGCTGGGAGTTGGGCGGGTGCATCTGGGTTATAAAATCTGCTGAAGCCTTTTGGTCTGGCATCGTGTTTCTGCAGTGATCAGTGCCAGATATCTCAGATGAATGTGCACCTCCCTCTTCTGACAGTTCTGCTGCATTTGCTGTCCTCATGAGACCTGCAGGGATCCAACTGACAGTGCGCATTCCTCACTGTATTAAAAGGATTTGGGCTGCATGTTGGGTCCCTGAGTCAACACCAGTACCTGGAATAGCAAACTAATCCTGAGGGCCACAGAGCAAGTTTTAGTAGGTTGCGAGATACAGCGTTGCTATTCTGTATCATTCGGAATATTGTCCTGCTTCATCCCTCCCCTTGTTTCAGCATGACTCGAGCTGCTAATGTTTCATAAACGCTAGAGGGAGATTCAGTGGCTTTGTACTGTTTAAAATTGAATTCCGATGTTGGAAAACTTTTGTTTCTATTGGTTAGGGGAGGAAATCTGTTAAAAAACTATGTTAAAACAGAAATATGACAATTGGATTCTTATTTGCCTTTTTCCGCTACACTCTTACCCTGGAAATACTGGAATTCTTTGCTTTTCAGAAGTACTGGATGTTCTAGCTATGGAGGATTGTGAGACTGGACATGGCAATGGCAGTGTTCCCTTGGTCTTGCAGAGTTTTGCTTGATACTGATCCAGCGCTCGTTAGTCCTGTATTTAAGGACCTGTATTTAAGTCCTGTATTTAAGGATCATTAAGTCTCTTAAGACTGGAGAACATGTAAATATTTTTGGTGCAATACCTTCATTAATAGTTGCCTAAGTTCTGTAAGAGAGTCATGTTGTGCAAAGCTGTGTACGCTGATGGGCTGTGCCTTGACTTGTTGCGTGCCTAATCGGAATTGATCCAGGAACATGGTGGGAGAGAGAATTGTGCCCCTTCCTAATGTAGTTACAAAATTCATCTTTTCAAATGGGACCTAAATCCACAAATACCTGTTTGCATTGTTTTTCTGGCTTTTCTGTGCTGTAAGTATACTAAGTTCAATGTTTAGACAGAATATATTACCTTGGAAAAAATGATTTGTGATACAAATGAAGTGATTCTTTTGTTAAACACTTTATTTTCAACTGAACTTAAAACTGTTGTGTAATGAAAACTAAAACTGAAATAAACACACCAGCCTGCATTTGCTGCCTAAGAAATGCAATCTCTTCTCTAGACAGTCAGGAAAGTAGATTGGGCGTTTCTGTCAATGATGTGTCAGTGCAAGTCAGGTGAGGCAGGCACACTTCTTTCAAATTATTGTATCCTATTAACTTTTTGGGCGGTGGTGTTCAGATACCTTACAGCTGCCTTCCCTTGCCTCTTGTGAGATATGCTGTGATGGTTCGAAAGATCAGGGATGAAATTACTTGGCTCCTGCTTAGCAGGAGGCTTTGTCCTCTCATAAATGATGTAGTGAAAAGCACTTATTTGTAACCTTTCTTTAAAAAAAAAAAAACAAATAAAAGAAACTTCAGGCACTGAAGACTTGTTTTTAAGCTGTAATTGCTCCTGCCTTCAGTTTCAAGACTTGTAATTGCAGCAGTGACCTCTACCTCTGTCTCCTGAGAAGTGCAGTGCTAGAGAAGAGAAGCAGCAGACCCCAATGCAGTAGGAGGACCTCAGGAAGATTCAAAACAAAGTCCTGTTTTGAAGGAAGCAAGTTCTCAACAGCACATTTGAGATTTTCCAGCTCTGAAATTGTTTACAAACAGCCGGGTCTGTGGTTGTTGAGCTACGGCAGAAGAGCTGCTTGGCTGGGTCCACACAATGCAGTCTGTGGATTTGACATTGAGAAAAGACCAGCGGCAGCTTCACTTACACCTCTTGGTGCTGGAGTCAGGGAATAATTTAGGTTGGAAGGGACCTGTGGGGATAATCTAGTCTTATCTCCCACTCAGAGCAGATCCAACAAAGTGAGGTAGTCAGGCCTCAGAGGACTGTGTTGTCCGCGCCCTGTAGAGTGTTTACTTGGTGTTCAGCAGGTGTGAACTCTATTTTCCTGCTGTTTCCTAAACAGCAAAGAAAGCAGAAATTGAGTGGAGCAAAAAAGTGGTCCAGGGCACGCCAGCCAAAGATGTGGGCAGATTCTGGATGGTGCTCAGCACAGCTTGAAACCACTGCATTGAAGCTTTCCCAGGAGCTTTACATTAGGGACTAATGTCAAGGGAATGGGCTTCAATTTCAAGAATTCATATTGATTTGTTTTAAATTGGTCGAAGAAGGCCTGGAACCTGTGTTCACAACTGATTCTGTTTTCACGAATGTGATAAAATGGAGGGAGGGAGTCCAGAGGTGCTATTTCTTCTTGGTAACTGTCTGCAAACCCTGTTGTTGAGTCTCCTTTCCCACCCTTTCTTGCAGTGTGGCCGCAGGAAGAGTACATAGTGGAGTACTCCTTGGAGTATGGGTTTTTGCGCCTGTCCCAGAGCACACGCCAGCGCCTCAGCATCCCCGTCATGGTGGTGACTTTGGGTGAGTGAGGGAGCCAGCCCACTCTGGCGCACCGGTGGATACGTGTTTCTGCAGAGATACCTGTGTGCTGTTAGCTCTCTTCTGATTTCAGTCACATCCCATCTCCTCTTTATTAGTCTTGTTGAAACTATTTATAACAGTTGATGGCGCTCATTTTTCATGTAGGAGAGCTTCTTTATGGAGTTTTTGCTTTAGTAGGTCATACCTTTCCAAGAGGAGTTCTTTGAAATGGTGGAGCCTGTTTCGGTGCCTCAGCCTTAGCGTTACGTCTGGCAGTTTTCTCATTGAGGAAGGAAGAGCTTCATGGTACTGAAGATACAGTTTCAGTACAGTGCAACTTGACTGCTTTTGCTTTGTGTCTGAGTCTTGAAACAAAACAGCCCGCAGCCCTTTGAGGCAGAGATACTGCTTTGTGTAGCAGAGCAGCACAATGCTAGTGCCCAGCGGTGAGAGCAGTTGCACGTGTGTCAGGGACAGTACTAAGCAGACCTGCTTAGCGTTGTCTCAGTGTACTTCTGCGCCCTGCTAGCACTGGCAGACTGTTTTCCTGGGACAGCATTCTCTTCTCCTGGCATTTGCTCCATTCACTTCAGAAATACATTCTCAAACCTTCTCGTGCCTGTGATCTTAACTGATCTGTAATGAGCTGTTAGTGCAGCAATTGGACTAGATTGCAGTACTAACTCCTAAGCAAACTGAAGCACGGCTGGGCTGGAGTATTAAGCAGTGATCCCATATAGGTAAGGGGCAGTTTCCATGTTAAATGTCTATTTACTGACTCAGGATTTCCAGTTCAGCTAGACAAATTCCTTCACAGGTATCCTAGTAATTTACTGAAAAATGATTTGTTTCTGGGCTTCATGTTTTACTTGGTTTTGGGATATTTTTACAGGCTAATCAGTGTACAGTAGAGTTCATTTACACATTCTGTAACAGCTTCGTTGGTGCCCAGAGCTGTTGGGAGGTGCTTGGAGGGGTTGGCGGGCCCCAGCAGCACCATGCAAAGCCCAGCTGATGGCTGAAACGTCTCTGCCAGTCCCTCTGAATTTTACCAGAATTTATTTCTCTGGGCCATTACGTGGGGGTGAGCCCTTTGTTACTAGGGAGGTAGTCCAAGCCCACGAGGCAAATTCCGTTTATGTGTATGCCAGCGGAGAGTATGACTGCCCTGGTGGAGTTCTTGAGGCCTGATCAACACTGGCATTTTTCGTCAGGGTGTGACATTTTCCCTCCCAGTCCTGCCCAGTTTAGTTACGCTGCCAAAAGTTCGAGTGCAGGCACAGGTCTGCTGGCACATACGTCCTTTCAAGTGATGAGAAGACTGTACTTGCCTTTCTTCCTCTGTGGCTTAAGGTATCAGCAATCTGACTGGTTTGTCTTCTGTCTAGATCCTACCAGGGATCAGTGCTTTGGGGACAGATTTAGTCGTCTGTTGTTGGACGAGTTCCTGGGTTATGATGACATCCTGATGTCAAGTGTCAAAGCCTTAGCTGAAAATGAAGAAAACAAAGGTAAGGCTTGGAGGAATCACTTTCAGCAGCAGTGCAGAGGAGATAATGTTTTTTCTATGGATGCATGAATATTGTCTTCTGACTAATGATTAATCTATAATGCAGGCAATGGTTCACTGTATTATGTAGGGATGTTATTGTTAAGGACAAAATGAAACAAACAGGAGGGGAGAGACGTCTGCAAACATGACTTCCTATGGCCTTATTGCACTGCATAACAGTAAGAGTGCAGCCGTGAAGAGGGGCTGCCATAGATCTGCATTACATCCTATTTCTTTAGAAGGCGATGGAAGTTTGGTCTTGTTTTATGAGTTAGTTACAATGGGATTGTGTGGTGGTTTTGCCTTTTTTTCCCCCCAGGTTTCCTTCGCAACGTGGTGTCTGGAGAGCACTATCGCTTTGTCAGCATGTGGATGGCTAGGACTTCCTATCTGGCAGCCTTCGTCATCATGGTCATATTTGTAAGTTAGCAGGAGCTGGGCATTGGCTGGACTCCGAGCCCTGCTGATCAGCATGTGGGCAAGGTTTGATGTCACAGTACAGGCCTGAGCTCATACCTGCTTTAAAAGCTAAGCCAGTGGAGTATGCAGTTCTACTATTTTTTTTTTTCCCCTAATGTGAGTGTTTAGAGTCCTAAAAGTGAAACAAACAGAGCAGCTGAAATTGACCACAAAACCATTATTTCTTTCTAAGGGGAGATTCATATTAGAGTCTCTAAGTGTAATGAAGTGCTCAGGCTGACAAGGCATGGGTTTTGCCAAGGCAAGTTTGTCCCAGGAGATTTTTAACAATGGCTCCAACTAATGTGCCAGGGCTGATCAAGATGGGACCAAGTCTCCTGTGACTGTGTGTCACCAGGTGATTACAGATCAATATTAGACAAGACCTCAGGTGATAATTGAGCCTGGGTTCATAGTCTTAGATGACTGTCTCCCTTTGTGTCTGATGTTCCACTGATGCAGCTCCTTGTACAACAATATAGTTGCCAGTCAGAGGCAAAATGGAAAGGAATGCAGGGTGACCTTTGTTGGAGAGGCGTTATGAATTACTGGGAGGAGCACAGATAAAGAATGGGAAGAAACTCCAGTTCCAGTTCTGCTGCTGTTTGGTTTGGCCACTGCTCAAATATTTAAAATCAGTCTCTTTACAAACAAATTACTTACTGTCTATTTCACTGCAGTAATACAAAGATTAATTGCTGTTTGTGAGATACTTATTACTGTTTGGGAAATTGATCTGCATAGCTCAAACTAATGAACGAGGGATATGCACAACATGCAGTGCAATGCTGAGTCCAAGCTCACCTGTCTGAGCCTCTGCTGTAGTGTGGTTCTGAAAGTGAATCCCTGGACCTGTGTGGTTCTAACAGTGACTTCTGTTCTCATATTTCAGACTCTGTCTGTTTCAATGCTGTTGCGCTACTCGCACCATCAGATCTTTGTCTTCATAGGTAAGGATTTGCTAAGGGATTGAGGGTGTACTGGACACTGTACAGCCGCTCCATCCAGCACGTTGTATTATGTATATACTCTGGACTGTTGTTGTTTAGAAGGGTTCTGCGTGTAGCTGCACAGGAAGTATATCCCCCCTACGCCCCCCTGCACTATGCTTATGAGGGCTGTTCTGTCTCTTGGCAAGTTTCAGGGACAGTGGGCGTGGGGCAGTGGGCGTCGCAACACGTTGCAGTGCTCTGAGTGGAGGGTTCTTTGGCCCCACGTTCACTTTGTGTTACAGTATGTTTTCCTTCTTGCAGTTGACCTGTTACAGATGCTGGAAATGAACATGACAATTGCATTCCCTGCAGCTCCCCTGCTCACTGTCATTCTGGCTCTAGTAGGTAAGGACATGAGCTCACATCTTGTATATGTGCAGCAAGTCTCTCTGGGATCTGTAGAAAGTATAATTCCCTGTTCTGACCTGGCCACAACAGGTAGTTAGTATGCCCGCTCCTCACAAGGTGGAAGGCTCTGGAATTTGATGGCACAGTGAGCTGCACTGTCCTTCTGAGTCCCCTGGAAAAGCAGTTCATTTGGAAATCATGTAAACTGAAGCTTTGTCTATCTTTCACTTTAGTTCATTTCAGATTCACACTTCCTGTAACCGCATTCCATTAGCACAATTTGGATTTTAAAGAAACAAAACCACCAAAATCTCTGCTGTCCGGAGCCAGCTGATCCTCTGGCCTGTGTAGTGACCACAGTCAGCAGTGAAACTTGTTTGATCTTAGCCGTTGCTTTAAACAGGTGATTTTGTGCTGCTGTGGTTTTTGCCATACAATCATACAGTCCCAGCTTTGGAAAAGATGTAGGATTTCTTCAGGTGTCCCCTTGGGCAGCCCTTTGCTTCACCTGCTGTCTGCCCTGCAACGTGCTGATGTCAGGCACCTCTCTGTCCTGTAGGTATGGAGGCCATTATGTCAGAGTTCTTCAATGACACCACAACTGCGTTTTACATCATCCTTATTGTATGGCTGGCTGACCAGTACGATGCTATCTGTTGCCACACCAATACGAGTAAGAGGCATTGGCTCAGGTAAGAGGACCTCGTTCCTGTATTGCACAAACTCACTGCATATCCCATTCTCTGGTGGGCGCTTTCTTTAGATCCTTGCCAGCCCTCTCAGACGGGAGGGCTTCCACTCTTGAGAGCTTCTGTTATGTCTGCTTGGGAGCTGCCCTACATATCACAGGGTCCAGAGTGCACTTATTTTCCACTTTGGGTCTCGTGCATGGAATCACCCCTACCCTTTGTCTGCCCTTTGTTTTGCTGAGTTGAAGACCTGTCCATAGTGAAGCCGTGCTATTTACATGTTAATGGGGGTCTGCACCACCCTGTGCAAAACACACCAGCTCAGAATGCAGTTATGATTAGAAAGAAACTCATGTTTATCCTGTCCATTGATGTATCCTGCTGTTTACTGCTTTTCTGTGCAGGTTCTTCTATCTGTACCACTTTGCCTTCTATGCTTACCACTATCGATTCAATGGGCAGTACAGCAGCCTGGCTCTCGTCACCTCGTGGCTGTTCATCCAGGTGAGTGAGTAGGTGCCATTTCTGCTCACGTTAGTGCACCCAGCTGTATGGGGGCAGGTGAATTCAGTCCTGGTCACTCCATGCATGAGAGGGGTCTGGCTGCCTGCAGTTTAAACTGTTACATTGCTGATTGCTCACTGGCTGTGCTGTTAAAAAGTGATGGAAATGAGCTGCGGTTTGCTTTATCAAACTCATTGTCCAGCTGAGTTTGAGTAGCAATGTTTATTTATATAAGAGATTAAAATAATCCCTAGTCTGGAGATGGAGCAAAAGGAGGAGGCGGCTATCAGACAGAAGGACTTTTTGGTCACTGGCTCAAATCCAGCCATGTGACTGACAGTAGGCTGATGTCAAGTGAGTTTTGGAAGGTGTTAGGAAGGATTTCTGTCCCATCTCTGGAAGAAATCCCACTGAGAGTCTCCCGTTCAGAGGCTGAGGAGTGGGTCAGTCAGGTCTGTGCAGTGCAAATATTGGCAAGACCACCTCCAAATTGATGTCTTCAGTGTTCTGGTTCAAGCAAACCTTTTGTGTGTCTCTGGCTGTTGATCTGTCCCTTCTCTCTGCTGTGCGATGCAGACAGGGAACTGAAGATGGGACAGAGATAAATGCCTTTACCCTTCTTGTTCTCACCTCTGCAAAGGGAGGGGAGTTATACTCCATTACATGTCTTCAGAGCTCTTATAGTTGCTCTCTGACAGCAGCTTGCAGGAGCTGTAGTAGAAGGGATAAGTCTCTGTAAAATTTCAGATAAGCTCTCGGACAGAGCAGCCAAATTCTGCAGTCACTGTCTTTACAAGGAGATGAAAGAACAGCTTTGCTAGGTATGTCTAGGCTTGCAGCCCAGGCCTGATGAGTGACTCCTTTCCCTCTGCCTTCTCTAGCATTCAATGATTTACTTCTTCCACCACTATGAGCTGCCAGCTATTCTCCATCAGATCAGGATCCAGGAGATGCTGCTGCAGAACCAGCAGGTGGGCCAGGGGACGCAGACGACTCTCCAGGACAACCTTAACAACAACACTACAGCTGCCCCAGTTGAGGTGGGGAACCACCGGCCCCACCTGGTCGCCGGACCCTCTGGGGAGAGCAGCAGCCCAGCGGCGCTGACTCCCAGCGAGGCCTCCACTGTCATCGCCGCTGCCACAGCGGCTTCTGTTGGGAGTGACCTGAACTGGGTCGCGGAGACAGCCGCCATCGTTACAGAAGCCTCATTTCTCTCCGACCTGAGCTCTACCCTCCTGGAACCCAACGTGGTGCACGAAGCCATGGCCAACAGGAGCCCTCAGGATGCTGCTGCTCCCTCCAGTTTGGTTGCTCGCATCAGGGTCAGCAGTGACCACCCGGAGACTGCTATGGGCTCCATCACTATTGAAGTCACTTCAACATCTGTGGTTGCTGCTGCAGATGTTCCCCCTGCTGCAGAGGTGGCACCAGCTGTGCTCCCTGTCCTGGTGCCGGAGAATGGGGTCTCCATCCCCAGTCCTTCCCCTCCTGAGCAGACTGAGGCCGTGGAAGGCTCAGGGAGCCAAGCAAAACCTAATGGTAAGAACTGCATTGCAAACAGCAGCGTGGCAGAGACCCCTCCAGCCTTTGTGGAGAACATTGATCAGGACAAATGCTTGGGCTGTGCTTTTGAGGACCGGGGAGAGAGCAGCACTTGCCCAGCACAAGCGGATAGTACAGCTAGCTCCAGACCTTGCTCGGAGCCAGACTTGAGGAGCCTGTCTTGAGTCCCTGTTACTATCATTCTGGACTGCCAGGAAGGCATTTGCATTTCGTTTGTTACTATTTCTCACTTCACCATCATCCTTAACCCATGAATTCCTCTTAGTGGAGGTGGAGCAGCTGGGACAGAGAAAAGGTGCTGCAGTGAACTCTCCTGAGAAGAGCATGCGTGTGCTTGCGTATGAGAGGCTGGCGTGCGTGGGACTGCTCGGTGCCAGCTTCTCCCTGCAGGGAGAGAGCGATGGTGCGTTCACTCCCTGCAAGGCACTGGGGTCTTGCGCTGCCACTGAGGCTGCTGGCGAGCCGGCTGGCTGTGTTCCCCTACCGTCAGCTCAGCATCGCAGCTCTTCCTTGCCCCCTGGCTGTCCCAGCTTTGCCCCCCTAAAGTTGTGTTTGCAGTCCAGGTGTTGCTTGCAAATGTGAGCTGACTTGTGACAAACCACGTGTGTGTATGGCAACTCTGGTTAGAATAGCAACTGCATGTGAGCAGGGAGAGCATCTTCAGACACCCTTGGGAGAGCCACCGAAGGCAGAGGAGAAAACTGGTAAACTTTCCTTCTCTAGGGGAAAAGAAGCTCTCAGACCTTCCTCCAACGCTAGAGCTGCTCACACCAGAGCAAAGCTGGGCAATAACCAAAGCGGAAGCTGCATTTTAGCCCCATTTTTTTCTGCCATTGAACTTCCCTTGGTCAGTGGGCTTGGGGACTAGAAACTGCCATGTGCAGGTTAGGGCATCAACCCCAGGAAAGATGCATTTGGCTGTGCTTGGAAGCAGTGGAGAATTTTCTCAGCCCTGGAGAAATGCTCTCCCTTCTGCTGCCGGTGATCTCTGCAAGGCCTTTGTGATTTGGCCCCTCTTAAATGCACGTGGCCACCATGAAGTGGGAGCTCCTGCCACAGGCAAATGGTCTCAGTATCCTCTGAGAACTGATCTGTAGCTTCAGTAGAGATGTTGGGGAGGAGGGCAGCAGCTCTGTTTCTGTGCAGCTCTGCTTTTGGCACCTGCAGCTGTAGGTGATGTAGTTTGTTCTTCAGTGCCTTGTTCCTTAAGTGGGACACGCTCATGTTCAAGATCAACCCCATCCCTGAGGAGAGATTGGCTTTTTGCTGGCTGGCCTGTTGCGTGAGATGTTTTAGCAAAGAACCAAAACACTAATGCCAAGAGATTTCAGCTGATTTTCCTCATGTCCCTGGCAGCAGAGGTGAAGCTTGGAGTTGGGCCCGAGCCCTGTGCGGTACAGCTGGCTGCCCTGGTACCGCGGGGCAGCGGCCGGATCGATCCGCTCCCCCCGCAGTGGGTTGGACCCAGGCAGGGGTGACAGGAAGGAAGGTTTGTGCTTGTAGGTAGAGCAGAGCTCTTGCAAAAGAGGGGTGATGCAGGAGAGCATCGTGTCTGTAGGGCTGGGAGGGGAGAGAAGCTCAGGGAGAGTGGTGGGGAAGGGCAGCGCTGGGAGGAGACAGCCTGGGCTGCTTGGGCTCTGCAGGGGGGTGAGGCTGCTGCAAAGCGTCCCTGGATTTCAGCCTCGCGTCCCCACCGCCGAGCAGCAGCAGCGTGCCCGTCTCCCTTGGGGTGCTCCTGCGTGTGCTTGGTGGCTTCCAACAGGAGCAGGTTTCCATGTTGGCACTGTGGGGGCTCACAGCCCCCCTGCTTCACTTTCTCTGCATTTCCCACACAGGTGCCCCCCTATTTTTTTTCTTTTTGTCTCAAGGAGCCGTGGGTGTTGCTCTGGGGAATGGGGGAGCCTGCTGGTGACCACCGGTGTGTCAGACCCTTCTGCAGCCGCCTTCCTGGGAAGCGCTGGGGCTCAGTGGCACGGATGTGCCAGAGTGCAAGAGCAAGGAGTAATCGTAGGCTTTTAAGAGGAGCGGGTGGGTGGGANGGAGAGGGGGGAAACAAACCAAATCATTTGATGAATGAAGAGTAGAGTTCATTCTATTTAATTAATGTACAAAATGTGTTTGTATATAATAATAAATATTATATCTAACAGCTGCTGTGGTGCTGCTCTGGTGTCCGGCTAGCGTTGTGCTGGGTTCCTGCTGGAAGGTGACGTGTGAGGATCCTGGGTGTGGGCTCAGCGACTCAAACGCTCGGTGCCTTGCGCACGGCTGCTGCGGGTGAGGGTGCGGGGTGGCCCTGCTTGCCTGGGCGCACGCAGGGCTGGTGGCAGGGCAGGGAGGGCTGAGCCCAAGCCCCCGTCACTGCGTTTGCCAGCGCTGGGCAGCCGTTGTGCAAGTGAGAAGGCTGCAGGGCAGGAAGATGTGCCTGCAGCATCCTTGGCTGTGCCGTCACCCCCATCCTTCCACAGCCACCCTGTCGCTCATGTTTGGACTGAGTTATTTCGTTTCCTCTGCTGCTTCAGGTGGAGGTGAGGGTGCTGAGCCTCCACTCTTCTCTGTGCAGGCTGAGGAAGGGGCCAGTGCTGGTGACATCCGTCCCTGCCCTCTGCCCCATGACGGCTTCTGGCTCAGGGTGGCTCGAGATCAGCCTATCTTTGGCTCCCTGCTGCTGGTTCTCTGGGGAAGGCTGGGGTCTTGGCCTGTCCTGCTGCCCCTTGGGCTGCTCCTTCCTCCTGCTCTGGGCTGGGAGCGTGGAGCTCGGGCTCTCCTGCAGAGCTGGAGCCCTAATCACTGCCCTCCGGCGGGGATGGCATCTGCCTGCAGAGCAAGGAGAGAACTGTCAGCCTCACCGTGAGCCCTGCTGCCTTCAGGATGCAGCTGGAAGGTTAAAAGCAGGCTTTATTCTGTCCTCCATCTTTATTTACAGTTTTAAAAAAAAAACTGTTCCTGAAGGCCTGCAGGCAGGTGCCCTGCAGGTTGGCTGGGTAGTGCAGGGGCCCCTCACCCAATCCTAACACGCTGCCTTCCCCCAAACCAAAACCGTCATCTACAGCTGCTGGCTGCAGTTTAAATCCTGCTCTGCAGAGGGCCGGGAGGAGGCAGGCAAGGTGCGAACTCCCTGGGCTCCAGCGCCAGGGAAGGGAGGCAGCCCGGGGCCCTCCACCCCGCGGTCCCTGCTCTCCAAGGGGCACAGCATCGCGTGGGCCCCCACCCGTCCCCCAGCCCTGCACGGAGCAAGGCTGGGGTTGGGGCACAGAGCCCTTAAAGCCCTGGATTTCAGGGTGCCACAGGAGCATCCCGTCCCCAAGGGCCACCTGCCCTAGCCATCCCCCACCGCGGTCACCTGTCCTCCTGGGGCTGCTCTGAGGCCGGTGCCCGGCTGCTCTTCGCCGTGCCCAGCACGGCCACCAGCTCGCTCCTCCTCACCAGGGCCACGCGCAGCTGCTCCCGCATCTCCTCGATCTTCTCATCCAGCTCCCGCAGCTCGCTCTCACCTGCCACCCTGGCCCCAGGCCCCTGCGCTGTCCCGTTCCCGCGGTGCCCCAGGGGCCCCTCGCCCTCGGGGGCGGCCACATCCAGCTGGAAGCGCACCCGGCGAGCCTCCCTCCGCAGGCTGGGCCAGGGCTGCCCCGCCGCCGGGCTCTTCTGGGGGTTGCACCTTGGGGAGGAGACGGGTTGAGGTGGTGGCAGGGGGCTGGCGGGGGCCGGTGGGGAGGAGGAGCGCAGGGCAGGCGCCCATCCTGGTCCAGACCTCTTCTCCAAGCTCAGCTTCTGGCTTTTCTGCTCCTCCACACCCATGTTCAGAGCCCGGTGGATTTTCTGTGAGGCACAAGGGAAGAGTGAGGTTCCCCACAGGGAGACGGTCCAGCGGTGGAAGTTGTGTGAGGGAGGAAG
>VXAL01012250.1:3358-70704 GCA_013399475.1 Chauna torquata
GGGGGGGTAAGGTGGGATGAGAAAAGGTTAATGGAAGTATTAACTGTCCTTCCATTCAGGTGAAATGTTTCTATTTTTTTTTTTTTTCAGATTGTCATCTTATAAGATGTTCCAAGAGCTGTAGGAAAAGGTTTTAGGCACTGTTAATTTTGCATACGTTTTAGGAGGAAATATGGAACAGTATTTGTAATTAAAGAAGCAATATGCTCCTGGTGTGGCCTGGAAATAAAAAGCTCCAACATACTTTTCTTGACTTAGTAAACTCAACTTGCCTTGAGAGAAATTTGATTTGAGAGAATTGCTTAGTCCTGTGCATCAGCTAGTGTGTGGAAAAAGAGCTAGTAGCTATACTTACCTAATGGCTCTTTATATAAGTTCTATACTATGTTACCAGTTTTCTAAAAGTCCAATAACAGCAGTTTTTCTGGAATTTCAGTAATTGTTTTTGAAGGTTTCAATAAGGACCTCATATTTTGCTACGATGATTGACAAATTATATGGTATGATTTTGAGGAAACATTGTTTGTCTAAGCCGTGCCTCCAACCACTGAATATGCAGTATACTTTTAAGAAATCTCTTTGTAAGATTGGATATGCTGTATATTTAATTAATAGATGGTATTTTATATATAATTTAAAAAGTTCTATCTGCATACAGATGGATAGAGATGCATAACGAAAATGGAATTCCTTTCACAGCTACTGTTGCCCTTCTTTAAAATATTGCATTTACCCTCTATTTATGTTGGCAAATTTGTAATTCAACAATCTCAGACTCACCCATGACTGTAAAAATAATTCCCCATTTAGTTCTGTTCTTTCAGCACATGCCCTACTGCCATTCAACTTTGCGATTCAGAGATAGGAATAGACAACAGCATTCCAACTGAATGCAGCAGCTGTGGTGTAGCATATGAAGAGAGGACAATGTACAGAAAGGTAATTTTCAGGCTATGCAGGGCTTTGAAAAAAAAAAAAAAACTTAACAGAGATCGTCCCTGATGTGGAGGGGAAAAAAGTGCTGTATACAGTGCATAGTGATTGTGTCTAAAAATTCTTCTTTTTTAGAGGTCTCTAACTGCTTCCCACGATACCTGAAAAAATCTGTAAGACTTCGAGGTGATGTACACTTACATGCAATTTCCTTGAGATAAACACATCAGGAATTCCTCCCAAAATTTAATAAATGGTGTAGTTACCTATATTCTGTACTGAGACGTAGTAAAACGTTATTCAGCCTTGTCACACGGATGCTATATTTGCCTCACGTTAGACTGAAGTAAAAGTATGCATTAAAAACAAAAACAAAAAAACCTCATATTTAAATCTTTATTGCATGTGATTAGAGAAGATATGACTGTATAGTTCTTCATATTATCTGTAGGCAAGGTGTTTATATCTCTGTGTATACTTGCATTTATATAAGGCAATGTATTTCTTTGCTGTTTAGGCTCTGGCAGAACTTTGAAAAACATGAATTACATGAAAGTCACATAGTAATACAGAGTAAACCAGGAGTGGAAAATGAATTTGGCTGTAGCTCCCAGTAATGTGTGTTCTTTCTGCCTAGAAGTGTAGTTTTAAATAACTACCTTGTAAACAATACTTTTGCTCTATTCATGTATAAATTGTGGTTATAGCTTTAGTGTCAAGTAAATCATCCTAAAACAGAATTTTTTTCAGTCTCTCTATGTTTAGCTGCACTAATAAAAGGCAAAGTCATGGCAGTTTGAAGTCCCACATGATCTATCAGGAATTTCATGCCCTGCAGGGTGAATTCAATTGAATTGCATTGAATTATGGTGGGGTAAAAAAAAGAACTCCCTTAGTGAAGCAGAAATGAAATGTTAAGGCTCTGAGACTGCATCCCGACTCTATGCTATCAAGGAGGACATTGTAGTTCTTCACTCTTTGTACTCTGTAGATAAAATTAACTGTGAGTTTTCCAAGTATAAAAGTCTGTCCCCATACAGAAGGAAGTTGGGTAAAGTCCTATTTCCTCTTTGGGTGCTGCATTGTTTCTATAATTCAGAAGAAAACATCCACAAGTATCAGAGGCAGCGGCACTGTCAGGGAAAATTTAAATAAGCAGGAAGAGTACAGAAGCAGTTTCCAATAGCATAGTCTGCTAAAGCCTTTGAATTCAATATTGTTTCTTGCTTCACTGCACCTTCATTTGAAGTTAAAAAAAAAAAAAAAGTCTTTTTAACATAATTACTTGTTTAAAATTATGTCTGTATCATTTGTACTGAAAATGAAGAGGAAAAGGTGGAAATGCAGTTTAATCATATGAAGATGGCTCTTAAGACAACATTTGAGATCACACAGCAAACAAATCCTACTGCATCGAGATTCTCAGTGAGATATATTTGTAGTGACATGATAGCAGCTGCAACTACAGTGAATGTTAGAATAAGCTTTTGTTTTTAGAAGCTATATTTCCTGACCTTGTAGACCCAAGAGCATAGGATGCACTTTTTCACTTACTGTTGAAGTATAATCAGATTTGGAGCATCAATTAAGGAGTTATAATGGATCTGCTAAGTCTGGACCTCTCCCTGTCCTAGGGACTGCTGTATTTCTGTATTCTTAATTCGTTCTTTAAACCTGGATTCAGGGTTTTAAGGAATCTGATTCACAGCCATGAACTACAAGAAAGTGCAGGAGACATTCAAATACAAATGTTTAGGTAAAAATTGTCCTTAAGGAATGAGAAGATTAAAAAAGAAGCGTGTACCTATTAGGGCTCTCTTTTCATCCTGTTCTTAGCCACAGTGTCTTGGCTGTCTGCTTGGATTTTGCCCAGTATTGTTTATATGTCATCTGTACATAGTGTTGAAAGTCATAGCAGTGTTCTTTTGTAATCTTGCTGAACTCATTCTGACGTCTTCACTCAGTTTTCCAAGTGCTCCTTATTGAATTCTTAGTTCTGTCATCCTCCTTCATTAAGTCTAAAATTCCAGAATGTCTGAATTCTTTTTGTCATACTTGTCTAGTCTCAAAACTGTGTAACAGCCTTTTTATCCCAATTTAGGCAATTGTCATTGTAGCAAAATATAATCTGCAGAGAAAAGAGTCTTTTCCAGTCTGTACCTTAATTTACTTTCATAGGAAATTTGGTATTGGTAATTAGAGCTCCTGGGTACTGATGCTACGTAATGCGATAGTGTCTAAGGTAAACTTCTATAAAAATGTTGAAGATCAGATTGTTAAGGCCTTTGGGATTAGGGAGATACTAGAGTTGCCTGATATTCCGTTTCATCTTATTTCTATGTAGATATGACCAGTATATTTGAAACTAAGGGATAAGAGTACTGAGTCCTAGTAGTTCCTTTGCTTCACTTTATTTCTAAAAGGCAGCAAAACAAGGATTGTTGGAGAGTATCTTGACTAATGAAGTTTAAGAGAGCTGCATTCTGTCCTTTGTACACACAGCTCTCAATGATGTCAGTTGCAGCTTTACCAGGCAACAAGGGCAGCATTGAAAACTAATTAAAATATTTGGTCCTTTAACTTGTGAAGAGAATTTTGTGAGTCCTAGTGCTATCCAAATCAGTGCTTTCCAGTATTGTAGATCTTGAGGGCAGGGTGACTCAGAGCCAAGCTCCAGCAAACTTTTAAGCATGGATGAAATTTTATAATCAATGTAAAACTTTCCCTGAAGCTAGTGTAAATTTTGCCAAACAGGAAAATTTCTGATCTAATTTATTCCTGTTATGCAGACAGGTGGAAAAGTTGTCTGTTAGTACCAAGATGTTAAAATGACCTAGTGGGAAAACCACTTAACAGGGAGTAACAGTGGTATGTGTGGTTTAAAAAAGAATATAAATTGAAGCTTTAAAATCTTGAGTATACAATATTGATTTATCCTTAGATGAAATAATAAAAGAGCGTTTAAAGATCAAATCTCCATGGGTTATAAAAAGAAGGTGAGTTGTTGATTTCATCCCTACAAATAATGCTTTCAAATACCGATGGTTGTCACTTAAGATTAAGAAAGAAGAATGAACCCTGAGAAGCTCTGTCGTCCTAATTTAGTATCAGACTATTCTTTGTCTCTGAAAACATCACACAATACTTAATAACGTAAGAATTTTAAAAGATATGTATGGCATAAAAATCCACTTGGTTTATTTATTTAAAATGTTGCTTGATAAAGTTACGTTGCACCTGGAGTGCAACAATCCTGTCCTGGGCCGACAGTGCTCCAGAAACTGACTACTGGATTTAGTCAGCAGGAAAATGGCTCTCACAGGTTGAATTCAATGAAAGTCAGTAAGAATTGAGAGAAAAAAGAAGAACCCGAAACTGATCATGTTATGGCACACTATACAAAAATTCCATTGTCTTCAAGGGAGAAGGTGTAGTGTTTGCATTTTCTTTATGATCATACTCTTGAATCCAAATGAGGCGATTTGCTGAGTTCAGTGGGAGCAGAAAGTGATTTTGAAAAATAATTTTTGTTATTCAGAGGTTTAAATTAAACTGGACTGCTGTTATTTTGTAGTTTTTAATCTTAATCAAGATGTATTGCTGGAAAATTTCAACTTTGTGCTGTGAGGTATTTTTAGACTGAGGGTTGATGGCCCGTGACTTTTATAAAGATTATAGTTCTCTCCTGAGGCTCATTATCCTCTGGTCTTAATTTGATCAAACTACATACAATATTTGGACTGATAATTCCAATCATTTATAGATATTCAAGGAAGATGAAAAGATAAAAATAACAAAATACTTCATTATAATTCATGGTAGAACTATTCTAGAAAAAAGCTTCAAATAAAATTCCTAACTTGTCAGTCATGTTATTACCTGAGTTAACATGTCTGTCAGGTTCTCCAGTCTCTGCAAAGCCCTACAAGCTGTTTGACTGTATTGCAACTCCATCACGTCATTCTAAAAGAAGCAGAATAGAAACAGGAAGAAAGAAAAGGAAGAACAGGAAGAAACAAAGAAACAGGAAACTGCTTTTTTCTCAACGGCAAAATAAATTGGTTCTCATCTACTTGTACTGGATCTGGCTGGGATGGAGTTACCTTTCCCCACAGCAGCCCATACAGCGCTGTGCTCTGTGCTTGTAGCTAGACCAGCACTGATACCACACCAGTGTTTTGTCTATTGCTGAGCCGTGCTGGCACAGCACCCAGACTCTCCAAACTCCCCAAAACCCAGTGGGCTGGGGGTGAGCAAGAGTTGGGAGGGGACATCACCAGGGCACCTGACCTGAACTGACCAGAGGGGTATTCCTTTTCATCATCCCATATGATGTCCTGCTCAGCAATAAAAGCTGGGAAAGGGGAAGGAGAAGGGGGGACTCTCGTTATGCAGACGTCTGTTTTCGCAAACAACCGCTACGCGTATTGAGGCCCTGCTTCCCAGGACGTGGCCGAACACCACTCGTTGATGGGAAGTAGAGATTTTTTTTTCCTCTCTCTTTGCTTCTGTGCAGCCTTTGCTTTTATTATTTCTTTTTTTTCTTTTCCCTTTAATTAAATTATCCTTATCTCAACCCTTGAGCCCTTGTCCATCATATTTTCTCCCCCTGTTCCTTTGAGGAGGGGGAGTGAGCGAGCGGTTGTGGTGGAGTTCCGCTGCTCAGCTGGGTAAAACCACCACACTACTTCACATCTCATTTCAGCCTGAAACCCTGGAATATTTGCAAATGCAGGCATTTTGGTCTCTGCAAAATAAATAAATAAATTCAATGCTTTTAGGAGGACTGTTCAAAGTTTGTTCAGCTCACACTTATGTATCCTAATAAATATCTCAGCCTTGCTGTGGAATTACTAGCATTAGAAATGTGAAAATGTTGATTGTTCAGTGCAATGGGAAAAGAATGCCCTTCAATCTGATTAGCCTCCTCCTATACAGTCACTCCAGTAATTCACTGTATGTTACTTCAGTGATAGGAAATAGTTCACCTTCAGCGTCCAGTCAACCCACTGAATCTTAAAAGTAGAAATTGTGCTATTCTGGGCCAAAATTGCTAATTTTCTGTTATCCAGAAGCATTTTAAACCACTTAGTTCTGGAATCTTTTCTTCCACTCTACTCCCTTTTGAACACTGTTCCAACAGAGTTAGGGCTGCAGATATTGTTGGAGAAGGAAATATTAAATAGATCAATTGACTTGTCAGTAATTTTAAGTGTAATAACTTGCGAGTTGCTTTGATTTTATTTGTCATTTAAGTATTGATCTTAAGCTTACTTATACCGATGCTGTAATTTTAAAAGTTTTAATTAGACCATCTCAAAGTGGCTTTGCTATATCTATTGTAATAATTATGCCCATTTATCAAGTTTATCTATAGAAGTCTTCCTATGCAATGCATCTTTAGTTCTGCAGGATTCAATTCCACGATTTTCGTAACTGAAAATGTTTAAAGCAATAGCCAATAATGCTTGAATCATTCACTTTTTTAATGATTTAGGGTCTTGTAAACAATTTAAAACATGCAAAAGTTAATAGGTTTGGAAATGTTTCTTAGGCAATTCTATGAGGGTTTAATCAAGCAGATGCTGCTAAAAGCATTCTGTAAGATTATCTTCCCTCATCTCAATTTTTGTTTGTGAATAAGAATGTCTGAGTAGTGTTTTGTTTTATCAAATAGATAGCTGGACTCAGATTAAGTCCTGCGTAGATTAAAAATATGTCCTTTAACATTTTGTAATAACTCTTTCAAATGTAGAATAGTTATTCTGTGTACGACTGTAAATTTACTGCTTTAAATTTAAAGCTAGGTGTTCACTTCCTGGTTATGTGCATATGTATTTGTGTGTACATTTGCATTAAAATTATTCTTTACATGTAGATTCAGATACATATTTGTGTGTGTGTGTGTATCAGAACATAATATGAACTTAAATAGGTTAAAGGTACCAAAATGCTTGTATTTGATACACTGGAAACTGTAATGACTAGGTTTCTCAGGTTGTACCTAGGAAACATTCCTCTTGCTAGTATTGATTTGCTGATCTTATTTCTTGTATCAAAACTTCAAATCTTCCTATGTCACTTAAATTGTTCTGTTTGGCTGATTTTTTAGTCCTTGTGTAAGATTCATTTCAGTGGAGTTTTGCCTGTTTACTCAAGGAGATAATTTGATGTCAAATTTAAAGTAGTTCAGGCTAATGTGGAGCTAGAAAATACACGTTTTCAAAATTAGACTCAGCAATTGTCTCAAATGTTAATTTATGGAAACGCATCCACTTAGTATTTCTTAAAATGCTATCAGTCTGCCATCCTTATTTTTGACAATGACTGGCTTGTATTCTGCAAGAAGTAGTACTTTTAAACATGAAAGATTGTTATGCCAAGGCCGATCTCAAGAAGCAAGTTACTGGGCTGGAGTTCTGCTTGCACGGTAAAATTATGCTTCAGAGGAGGAGCATGGAATGTGCTGTGTGATGGTAGGCACAGTACCCTTCAACTGTATGACTTTCAGTGCTGTGCTACCAGGAGGTATTTGGGGTTTGAGGAGTTTTACCTATGTAGAAAAATGCCCAGAAACCATACAAAGCCAAAAACTTGAACAGTCTCCATAAGAAATAAAATGGCAGTTGACTTCCTTCTGTCTTGGTAAAGGTTGTTTTTGTTTGTTTTGTTTGTTTGTGTTTTAAAGCCGTATTTTGTAACAAGCAAGGTAGTAGAAGAAACTATGATGAAAACAAGCCTGTTTTAATGTTGGGATGAAAGCAGGTAATGCGATTATCTTTTGATTTCCAATTTGTTCATTTCTGAAAAGAGACTGTTTTCCAGTTAGTAATATAAATTGCAAACATGCTGGATCTTGGACATAGTAGAAGAGTTGTAAAAAACAATTCCTGGGAAGCCTGTGTTGATGCCTCACTTGACGGTTAGCTGTTGGCTTCATCTTGGTCTAAATGAATGAGTTAGAATAGACAGACTGTCAGTCAGCCTCTCTGTTTGCTTATACTCTGAAATACCACTTTGGTAGTCGTAGAGCCCAGATGAACCAGACTGTGCCTGAGGTAATTGCCCTGTATTGTCTGTATTAAGTCAAACGCTTGTTATGCTGGAGATCTCATTTTTTTCCTCCTGTGTAGAGTCAGGAAGGCAGATAAATATGAGCAGGCTTTTTTCCTGATCCCTAGTAGTATTTTTGCTTAAATTAAATTCTTCTTTTGCCATGCATTTGTGCGTTACAACCAGGAGCTTTAGTGCTTTTGTTTTGGCCAATGGTAAGCATTAAGCATTTAAACTGTAGATTTTATGCTGCTGAACTTTGAGTATTTGGAGAAAAGAAGTGGAGATCCGTAGCCTGAGAGTTAGGATCTCCTCCATCATTTGCCAAAAATGGGCCTAATGAGATCAAGGAAATATTAACACCTAGGAATGAAATTCTTATCATGTACCTGTTCACTGGATTCTGATAAGTTTTGGGTAAAAAGTGTAACCAATGTTTCCTTTCTATAGTGATATCTGTCTGTCATGTTGAAGCAGGATGGACATTCACTAAGGTGCCTGATGGGGCAGCAGTTCTTACTAAAAGAAACATTTTTTGTCACTTTTAGAATGCTGTCAATTTATTTTAATTTCACAAGAAAGAAGATAAAATCTGGCACACAATTTCAATGTAAAGTGCACATTATTTTTAGCAGAAATGTGAATGAAGTGATTTAGGAAACAACCAGTCAAACCCGGAACTGCTGAGATGGGTATAAGTAGCTATTCAAAGCTTTTCATGAGCTGCTTCTGCAAAGTATGCCTCCTTGGTATACTCTACAGAATCTGATTTTTTTTTTTTTTTGAACATGCTATTCCTTTAAGCATAATTTAGTTAACGCATAAGAGTTGGCTCATATGATTACAGTTAATAGTGTCCTTTCTGGGTTAGAGGGTAACTGTTTTTCTTTAGCTGCAAAAGGAAAAACAGAATTTCTTGAGCTTTCTGCCATTGCAACAAGTGAAAGCACATCTAGTTTTATTTAGCTCTGCATATTTTGGGTATCAAAAGCAGTATTATACCTTTGCATTCCACCAAAATGTTTGCTTAGGTGGAAAATACATTGTATATCTTTTTCTCCTGATCCAGATTCCCGGTGACTGTTGCCAACTCCTATTGTTATCATTTGGGAAAAGCCCCAAATTATTTACATTTGAAAGAGGGAAGTGCGTATGTGCAGTTTGTAGTGTTTGCACTATATTGCTTCCTGCTACTTTACATGCTCTGCATGGAGAGTATACTGTGTGAAAAACAATCAGTTCAATAGCACTTGGTGTGCTAAAGATTTCATGGTTACTATGTTATAAAATAATACCCATTTTTATGGTGGTTTAAGCACAGTGAATGATGTAGAAATCAGTAATTTGAAGTTAATTATTTATAATCATTACATGTCCCGCATTTTTTTCCTTTGGAAAATATTTGATTTCCCTTTAGTCATTCTGGTCTTTTAAATGTAACTAGAAATGATCCTGCAAGTATTAAAAGGAAGGAAATTAAAATTTAACTTTGCCCTAACCTTTGGATTTGTTTTCTGTTGTTGTTACTCATGCTTTAGAGTGTATATTTGTAAATCTAGTTCAGATTTTTTTTACGTTTGATTGCATATACTTTTAGTATAGTCAGTAATATTATTTTGTTTTGTTTTACTAAGGCTGATTTTGAAATAGTGTTCTACATTCTTCGTACTGTAACTCTTGCAAAGGTGACTAGAAGAGCCAGACATGATGCTCAAGTACTGTTTGTCTTTGCAAGTTTATATGCAGGACTATATGTTTATGGAGAGAACTCAAGATTTACCACTGTTAAATGTAAATCCGTAGCTTCTGTTTTTTTTTTTCTTTAAATTTATTCTAAATCTCAGGAAACGGGCTTTGTGTTGTTACAAATACCAGCATACCAGCTACAAACTCTGGTTTCAAACAAGTAATTTTAACAACACACTAATCCAGTCTACAGCTCTATAACTCTTCTGCTTTCAGGCCTCGACAGAGATGATTCAGTCATCTCAAAGTCCCAACAGAAGTTTGTGAAGTATTTGGACAGTTAGATTCAATTTAATCTGTTGAGGTTTGTATCAGGCTCTCTAAAGTATATGTTTCCTGGTTCTCTAACCTAATAAAGCCGTGGTATCAGCGTTACCTCTGAGATGGATGCCTGGATGCCTTTGCTGCAGCTTGGATGGCGATGGCTCGGTTGGCTGTTCCTCTTCACTGGGCCCTAACCAGACTGCTGATTGCTCCTTATTTTCCCCATCCTTACTTGCCAAATACATTATTTCTCTTGTTAATCAATTATGCCAAAGAACAATCAGTAAGGCCACTTCTTCTTAAGCAGAGTAAAATGAAGTATTACAATTAAATACAATAAATAAATAATTATTAAATATGTTAAATATAATTATAATATATATAACATATGTAAAAATATAATTATAAATGAGAATATGAACATGTACCTGCCTGGTTTGGCAGATTTATAGTCTACATCACAATTTATGCTGTCATTTTTAGAACTCCAAAATGTGACAACCAATTTTCTTAAGTGAAATAATATTTGTCACCAAAAAAACCTTAGTCTAAGGGTTATTGCTTATATTTAGGATTTATAATTATGGAAAATTATGGACAGTTTATAAAGGTATCATTTTTGTTTTCAGGAATTAATAGCATTTCTGATAACATGCATGGCACAAATGAGAGGTTTCCAATACCTGCCTTTTTTTTTTTTGTAATTTTTCACAAAATGGAAGGAGAAGGGCATTTTAAGTAAACCAGGGGACTTGACACATAGATAGAATAATAGAGGGCACTTTCAATCCAAAAGTACCTTTTTTTTTTTTGTTGCAGATGAGAAAGTTATGAGGATAATCAGGTTTGAGTTTCATTTCTGTTGCTGGGTTCAACAGGTTTAACTATTTTTTTAATAGCTATCTTATAATTAAGCCTATAAAAGATACTATATATAACAAACATTAATTTATAGCAACGAAACAGAATGATTTGGTGAAAAACATAAAGCTGTAAGCTGAATGGCACAATTCGAGAGAGACAGAACAAATATGACTTCTTCTGGCCTGAAAAGGCTTATACTTATGTCAGTTCCAAAAGGCTGGCAGTTTCTATACCAGTGACAGCAGGACCCCAGAATATTTAGCTCTGTGACCACAGCTGATGTCTATGCCAATATGTCAGATGAAAAAGGGCATCATAGCAGGTATGCTCCTATAGTAACAAAACCAATCTACTAAAAATAGGTTTTTTTTGTCACTGCTACTACGTAATTCAAAGCAAGAAGTAAAGTTTATAACAGTGGAGTTTTTCATACCCCTGTCTTTATGTAATGTATATCTTCTGTTCATCTGTACTGATTGTCAGTGTGCATTTAGCTGTCAGAAAGAAACTAAATGTTTCTTCCAGGGAAGTGATAGTAAGCATAATCAATTCTTGAGGTGACTAATGGTGGCTTTTCTTTTGTCTAACCAGCAAACTGTAAAAAGGATTGCTACCTTATCAGACTCAAGAGAAGACTAAGATAATCAGGCAGATGCTAGCTAAGTTTTCTTGCCTGCATTATAAGCAGTCAAGGAAAACACAGGCAGTGTGTTTTGGTGGTAGCCTAGGGTTCATCACTGTGGGGCAAAACTATCTGAACTACACCTATATTGGAATAACTTTGTAAGAAGCTACTGATCAAACAATAATTTACAATGACCAAGGACGTCAGGATTTCATCTAGCCAAGATTTCAAACTAAGGGAGTAAATGTATATTTATTCCCTTGAAGTTATCACCAACTATAAGTTAAACTGCCATTAGCAGTTTCCACTGTCATCCTTCTAAAAAGACAAAACTTACTTGTCTGTTTTATCCACTGAAATTACCAAATGTAAATGACTGATGGTAGGTGGATGTAAATGTGTTGTTTTATTCTGCTTTTTGTTTCACGTGGCTCCATCCCTCTGTTCCTTCTCACACCAGCTTCTACTGGCTCTGATATATTCTCCATTTACAAAATACTGAATTTTTTAGCAGGAAAAATGTGCTGCAGCTGTTATTAGGCTGTGAAACATACTATTAGGAAGGGACTGGTAAAAGTGGTGAAATTGCTTTGGCCCTTACTAGAGTCAGCATGAGAATTAGACTGAGGATATTCTTAGATTGTGCTTTCTGTGAGTGTTAGGCAGCTGGCTGCCAAACCAAATCATATTTCCATTTTTCCCCCTGACCCTGAATTGATCACAGCATCTAGACAAACGCAAGCTAAGCAGAAAGGAGCTTTTAAAAACTTCAGAAAGCTTTTACATTTCTGCCTTCCTTCTGCTTTGTTTGATCTACAGCTGTTTATTCATTCCTCCCCACTGCTGCCCAATTTTCCCTTTTTGAAAATATATGATTTTACTTCTTTGTCTATGAAGCATTGATATCTGCAGGTACTTGATTAGACTGAGTATGTTTTGTTGTTACATCCTCCTCCTCCTCTCCTATCCTGATTTCAGGTCTTTTCAGTACTTTACACACTTATTTTTACAGTCCATAAAATCTGTATAAATAATCAGTCTGAAGTCCTGATCCTGCTAGATTGCTCCTTAGGCTAGTGCAATATTTTATTTATTCCCAAGAACAATTATTCCCAGAGACTGTGGTTTTCAAATACCTAATCAAGGTAAACAGCTCTCTTCTTTTCACATCTCAGAAACCCATGCTTATATTTTCTTTGTATGGAACATAGGGCTGACATGATGGTTTGTATTCATGTCTATTCCCTCAGCCATAGTTTCAGTATAGGCTACCTAAAAGTCATCTTAATGCTATTTTGACCTCTAGACCATACACAGAGCGTTTGTCTTTAAAAACCTATGTATGGTCCTTAATAAAGTAAAGAATTTCTCTTGATTACAAATTTGATTATAGTCTTTTGCTGGTCATTGTTATTTTCATTGCTTCTCTGAAATGGGGATCAAAAACAGCTAAAAGGCCTTTGCAATCTCCTTTACATGAAGGAGGGGCCCACAATACCTTTTGAAATAAACTGGTTTTTAGATTTCTGCATGAATTGGTAGAAGACCAACCAAGAACCACTTATAGTGAAAAGGAGGATGTGATAAGAATGAAAATATAGACTAAGGCACCTTCTTGTTTTTCCATGCATGAGGAAATATAGGCTGTTATTATTTTAAAACAGTCAGTTATGCTTGCCAGAAATTTGAGTCTATCAGTCTATGAATTTAGATCCTGAACTTATCGGAATTTGAAATTGCACAGCTTTATTGTGGATATGTAACTTGGATTTTGAGAAATAATATGGATTCCAAGACACAGAGATGTTGAGGGGCAAGTTCATTTAAAAGACTGATCTTCTGAAAATCTGCCTGGATTCAGAAATACTGAAACATATTTTGCAGATAAAAACATACTGCTTCTAAATAAATAGTATGCGTAGTCAACTGTAGCTTTCAGAAGCGTTCATAAGAACTACACATTTTATGACCTAGAGCCAGATCTCTAAGATATTTCTGAAAAGTACATGAGTATAAAAGTTATTAAATTTACTGGGCAGATAAGTTGCTTAGATTACCTGCCTATGACTGGCAGACCGATATTCTATTTGATGTCATAAGATTGGGTAAATTACATTTTTACATCCTTTCTTTTTCAAGACAACGATTAATGTGAAATCTGTTGACTGTCAAATTTGCTCTCTTGTCCAAACCTATGAATGCTTAGTTTCAACTAAAATAAAAATGAAAAAACTAATAGGTGTTGAAATATAAAGTAGGGTTGAATTAATGAATAATCAGAAAATAATCCTGCACAGGTTTTTGTGGGTACTCTGAGGAAAAAGTGTCCTGAATGCTTACATATTTTGTACAAAATGAAACAAATTTTATAGATGGGATTAAAATTCCCATATTTTTCCTTCCGCAGACCTAAAATAGTAAATATTTAGGAATTAGAGCACCCCTTCAAAGAGATGGCTATTTGCATATTGGATCTGTAGTCATCAAGAAAGGAGCCAAGCTTAGATCTTCCACAGCCTCAGTGAGAAGGCAACAAAACAGCTCTCATTTCCTCAGCCTGAGAGAGATGTGAGCTGCTGGAATACTGACTAGACTGAGACCTACCCAGAAGCATACAAGCACCAGTTAGTCATACAAGATTTTAATACTCGGGACTGAAGGACTAGGGAGCAAAGAGAGATACTAAATGAACAAGCTTTTTATGTATTTAAAGTATTTGCCTGTGTGGTTACAGCTTTTTGTGTGTGCTTGCAACTTGGATTTGCTTGCAACAAGGATGAAAAACAAACCTGAATAAGACTCGCTGTCTGGCACTCACTTAGAATTAAATCCGTGTAATTCAGTTAACTAATTTCAGTTAAGCTACCAGTTGAAAGCGGCTGTATTTTAATACATGTTCAAGAAAATGCTGTAGTCTCTGGTACCGTTTTTGTGTTTACCGTTTTTCTTGAATCTTACTAGCTTATTTCCGTTTTCATGTCACTCGGGAATCTGCACCTAATGAGCACATAGTTGACATGCTTGGCCTTTTGCTTTTCGTGTAACTTTTTTCCCCTTCTGGGAACAGTAAACAAAACTGGTCTGTTCTACATCCATTATCTCTTCTTTGTAGAGAAGGAATCGTTCACATCTGTTCCTTCTGTGTGTATATGCATGGATGTTTTCAATGTATTATGGGGATAAATAATGTGCATTTGTCACTTATTTTGCTTTATATTTCTTGGTATTTTGCTGAGAGTGCAGGCCCCTTTAGGCTTTTGAAGCCTTGCATGTTGGAGGAATGCTACAAAAATGTTCTCTGTGGTTATAGCTGCATTTGTCAGATCCCAGAGTTGAAATCTCGGACTGAATTCATAAATTTCATGCAGCTGCATGAAATTTTCAGCATTTAGTAATTCAAGGCACAACACAGGAATGATGAACCTGGTGCACGGTGTTCTTAAATAACCAGAGAAACTAATTATACCCTCACCCTTTTTGGTCTTAGTTTTATTTTGTATTATTCATAGCTGTGTCACCACACACCTTCCTGGTTTGTACTTGAGGTTGTTAGTCAGCACTGCTAACTGGTGTCTGAGGGGTAGGGGACATGTTCAGCTCATGGCTGACATGAAACCTACTGATGCATTCCTGAATGGATGATATCTGGTACAGTCTCTTCTGCTTTTCCTGGTGTTAGTAGATGAGGGTAGATTTATCTTCCTCATTTTATTTTGGGATGTGCAACATTTTAGTCCTGCAAGATGAGGTTTTTAAAACCCTCATGATAGTTCTGCAGATGCATGAGCCCTCTTAATTTGTTCTACTCCATCAGCATGTAGTGTTTTCCCATCTTAGCTCTGAATCAGGAAGGAATCCAGAGGAAAGGAAGTGCACCTATGTATTAAATCTGTTGCAGTTCTACACAAGTTATCACACCCAGCAAAACATTTTGTGTGATGATAATCTCAAGTAGGAGCAAAATGTAAACATTTGTCATGCACATTCACAGTCCTCTAAATATCTTAGTCATGTTGAAGTTGAGGTGGGAGAAGTGAAGAAGAACCATCCCTTTCCAATTGTGCAGATTCTTTTTGTGCTATTTCTAGTGTGATAGATCCTATGAACGGTTAGTTGAATCAATATAAAAATAATTGCTATTATGATTAATATCCAGGAAAATAATAAACATCATAAATCTAGTAAGTACCAAATCTGTGTTTCTCATAAAGCATGTTTCCAGTCCTAAAAATACCTTGCTAATATATATGTAGAGTGTGCTTCCTTAAGCTGCAGGAAAAACAGGCAATCATCTATGAATATCGTTTATCAAACAATAGAGCTGAAAAAAATGTTGAGTGATAATTTATTGACAATTGATACTTGCAGAAAATTGATTTTTCTGCAAAGATTACAGTAAGGAAAACCAGACTTAGAGCAGGTTTCTATCTGCTTAAAGACAGAGCAGTCTCTAGTCTGGAAGGTAAGAGCATAGCACCTTTTTAGTGCCTGTGTTGTTAACCAAAGTAAGCATTGTGTGCTAAACATTTTAAACTGTGATGCTATTCAGGAACAGATGTAAAATGATGCAGTTCCTTTCAAGTTTATCCAGAGGATATCTGAAATACTTTGGTAATACTGCTTTCAAGATTAGGCCTTGAAAGCAATGTCTTTTCATTGCTTCCTGATGTGGAAGGAACAATTTCTTTTTCTTGCGTTGCAGATGCTGACAGCGGTCAGGAGGTGACATGCATGTTATGAGCTCTGTTATTATGTTTAGTGGAAGTTTGGTATCAAGCAGGCTGAAACTTTTGTTGCAGAAATGATATGGAGCTAAATGTGAAATTCATCAAGAATAATAGAATATTTTTTTGACATTGAAATACAGTAAGTGGTCCCAATACTTTCTGAGGCAAATTAAGTTTTGCAACTTGCACATCAGTGTAGCTATTAAGAGAACATTATTAATAATAGATGACATTTGAATTGTGTGCAGAAGCAGGATGCCAGGAGATAACAGTAAAGACTATCAGTCTGCTAAGGGAGGAAGAGATTTCTTTTAAATACTGCCTTACGTTTCAGTGTATATAAAAGTGTATGTGGAAAGTACTAATGCATTTTTCTGAAAAAGGAAGCACACGCTTTTCTTTTGTAAGAAACCGTTCACTGTTTGCGAGGTGTCATTTCAAATGCTGTAGCCTATTGAACAGAGATAGAGTGGAAAACAGTGTGTTGTGTGCATTGATACCTTAAATGTTTGGGGGATTGTCCTTTTTAATATAATTCAGAAATGCATTGGTCTGAGTGACTTCATGGTTACACAATACAACCTCTATTGTTTAATTACATATTATCTGAGGTAATTGATCAACAAATTCCCTTAGACGTTAGCTAAACATCAATACTGAATCAAGTCGCCAATATGAAAAAATGCAATACTTTATCTTAAAAGAGGTATATGTTTTGTGGGAATAATTTCAAAGAACTTTGTGTTGTCATTCCCTGTGTGTCAAATTGGCTGCTTATAAAAATGGTTGTTGTTCTAAGAAAATGTTTATAACATAAAATTGTTACCATTTTAGGGCGTGACCCCCAAATCCTACTGAAACCCTCCTTTGAGTTTGAGATATTCACTCATGTCCATATTTATGACAGCGCTAATGAAAAGGAGATATTCCTGTCAGAAATATGAATTCATTGGCAGATTACCAGGCAGACACTTGTTCCAAGTGTTCTTAGAAGAATGATGTCCCATGTCCTGTTGACTGTTTAGGTTCTCTTATGAGTATAAGAAATGTTGCCTTGAACTTTTCCTTTCTTGCATCTGTCGTGATGTTCTTTAACTTCCTGAGGTCAGAATTTCACTGAAGTATTTTTTTCTGAAAATATTTAGTTTATAGGTATGTGCTGTTTGCTACCAAAAACAAAAGTTTAAGCTGTACTCAGATCCTTTTTTTTTTTTTCATAAGAACTCTTAGCAGCCCAGTATGAAGTATCTATATCCTACGTTGCTGTACATTTAAATAAAGGGAAAATACTTCTCAGTAGTCTGAAAAGTTCAATTTAAGTTAGGAGATGCTTATTTCTTCCTCCCTTGCCAAGATGAGAGATCCTTGCATAAAAAATGTAATTTCACAAGGTGATTCATGAAGGAATAGAGTTAATGGCTCACAAAATGTCAGTTGCATCCTCTGAATTAGATCCTACTCCTGACTTCTTTCTATCTCACTGAATGAATTTTAGGAAATAGTTAGACATTAATGGAGATTTGACTAGAGTTCTATGCCAATGGAGTAAGAATACCTCTGTCTATGCAGACTGTCCTGTGCCTACATTTACATTAAGTGAGCTGTTCACTGATTTACTCCACACTGCCTACAAACAGCAGTGACCCTGCTAATGCAACCTGGCCACTTCAGGGCTAGAGAGATCTCATGCCGTGCCAGCTTGAAGCATAGGTAGTGCTTGCGTTGCTGCCTGCACCTAATGTGGCTGGTGGTGTGGTTACACCTCTGATGTTTTGAAGATACGTGGGTGTGGTTTATGTTTTTGTTACAGATAACTGACTACAGTAAATTGCTATAGTGATTTTCATAGCAGGATGTAAGGGAATGCGAACTCACCTCTAACTCATCATTCAAAGATGGAGCCAGTGTTGCCTTGCCTCCTGAAATGAACTCTGCCCCTACAACAAGTCTCAGCTTTCAAACCTTGTAGTACTGGTGATAGTGTCTGCATAGAACGTCTGAATTTAAAATAATATTTTAGAAAATCAGGAAAATCAGAAAATTAGATGCAAAAAAAAATTTTTTTTTTCTCAGGGAGAAGCTCTGTGTACATGGGCATATTTGCTGACTCTGCCCTTCCTTTTCTCTGTGTGCTTCCCAGGAGCACAATTTTTTCCCATTTAGTGTTTGAAAGAAGCTGTGGACACAGCACTTTTCAACTACGCAGGAGAAGTCTTTTCTCATTTCACTAGAAGACTGGTGGTGTCTGTGATTCTCCTGCATGCCTGGGGATTCATGGAAATAGTGCACTTCTAAGTAGCCGTACTATGCTGCCCAACACAAAACTCTTGCTGAAAGCTCAAATAGGCAATTTTCATGTGTTGCTTATCAAGTCCGTCAGTTGAGCTGGGATACCTGAAATCCTGGAGGAAAAAAATAGGAGCCTCTGGTGTTGGAAAGGGTAGATACACAGAGGGAAAGAGATGTACACTGTGTCTGGGGAAGCTTGCTCTTATGTGCTTTTATTTGTAAAGTAAGAGCGTAAAATCTTCAGGGGCTGGGTTATTGTGAAAAAAAAAAAAAAAAATAAAAAATAAATATTTAAGATATTAAAAGCCAAGATACATCTAAGCTTACAGCAGGAGCAGCATGACTTGTATGTGGGTGTTACCTAGTCTGGCTGTCAGCTTTTGGGTGCTGCACTTGCCTCTTACAGACTGCACAGACAGAGGTGTCAGAGGACATTTGTGGCCACTGAGAAGCTGTAGCCTGGCCATGGCGAAAGTGGGCCTTTCCCAGGAATGTAGAGCTAGAAGGACAAAGGTGATGCTTTCTGAGTTTAGATCCAGACAGATCTGGAAAATGTGCTGTTCATATCTGTCTAATTAGTACTAAAATACACTGAT
Organism: Chauna torquata; assembly: GCA_013399475.1. Taxonomy (NCBI): domain Eukaryota; kingdom Metazoa; phylum Chordata; class Aves; order Anseriformes; family Anhimidae; genus Chauna; species Chauna torquata. The sequence goes on from VXAL01012250.1 coordinate 22,456, forward strand.
AGGGAAGAGCCCTTCTGCTGTTTGGCACACTGACCTCTGAGAAACTGAGGACAGAGACCCAAATATCCTCAAGAATATCAGTGCAAACACCTCTTATATTAAAAAAAAAAAAAAGAAAAAAAAAAGTCACCACATCTTCACTGCCCACAAAAAAAATGTAGAACTGCAGTTTGCAAGGTCTTATCTGAAAACCTTCACACAGTAGAGGGGAGGAAACTCAGTCTATCTGTCTTAAAAAGATGAAGGGCTGAGTCAGCCCTGCTGGGATTAAAGCTTTCATGCTGTTTCATGCTATATAAAACATTTTTTTATCATCCTGAAATATAAAGCTAATATCCAAAGCAAAATGGGTACCAGTACATTGTGATATCAGATAAATCCAGATATTTGATTTTGGGCTGTTGTTGCCTTCTGGTTTTGTCTCCTAAAGGCTCAGTGAGCATCTTTAGTTTAACAGAAAATGGAAGACAGTTCTCATCTTGGCACTTGAACCTGGTGCTCTCGCTGAGTACAGTCCAAGGATTTTTGTTGCTTTGTGGTGTTTTTGTTTGGGTTTTGTTGTTGTTGTTTTTGTTGTTGTTTTTTATAGGATGTCCATAAGAGAGAAATGTTACAATGATGAAGGGAGCTTAGCATGGTTTGATTTGTGCTATTCATCAGGGGGATGTAGAGCCAAGTTTATCTTGTATACAACATACAGCTTCTGTCAGACCTCAGCTAGAATGTTTGAAGTGAAGTTGATTGCTGGTAATAATTTTCTGAGAGAAAGTGTGTTTGTTTTTTTTTTAGAGGTAATATGGGTGTTATGAATTATGTAACATCAAAATCAGAATATTAAACCACTCATCTGTGTGGCTAGAGGTCAGGATAACCTGATTTGAAGAACAGATATCTGAAAATTTTTGTATCTTCCATAGGTGGCATAATTTTACCTTTCTGTAAATTGAATATAGTTTATATCAGATAAATGTTAATCTCCACAATTTTAGATTTGGTATGATGGTAAACCCCCGTACACTGGACTCTGGGGTAGTTTGTCACACTTAATGCCTATAATCTCAACTTTTGCCTCATGAGGTGCTCATTGTATGTGTTGAATGAGGAGGGGATATTATGAAAAACACAATGTATAGCTATATAATGGTTTTAATAGTAGAACTTGGCAGAAAAAGAAAGAACTAAAACTGCAACTGTAGAAGTGCTTCTGTTGAACTTTTAAGTGCTTAGTTTGTGCTTTTCTTCTTAAGTCTCAAGTTTTGTAATAGAAAGATGGGAATTAAGAAAAAAAATGTACTGAAAAACCCGATGATGCCTTTCAGCCATTATGCATTGATATTGTAGGGTGAAGGTGATGAGGAGAGGGAAAGAGACCTGAATGTTATTGAGCTGCAAGGTAGTAAAATTTTCTAACAGCATGGAAAGAAAGGACCGTTGGCATCATGGTTTCTCCATTTCCTAAGATTTCGTAGGCTTGAATATCTTGCTACGTTTCTTGCCTCTATCTCTCTCCTCTTTGGAGACGTGATATTTTCAGTCTGTGTTGGTAGAGATTGCTGCTTTTGTAAAAACATGGGTGTGTCTCTTCAGATGTTTGGTGATTATTTTGGTCTGCTGCTGACTTTTTATTCAGGAGAAACGAAGGAGTTATTTTCAGAAATTTGGAATAGAGGGACATGATTTAGTGGTGGGACTTGATAGGTCAGGTTGACAGTTGGACTTTATGATCTTGAAGGTCTTCTCCAACCTAGATGATTGTGTGACTTATTCTATATGCCCCTCAATCCAGCTAGCAAGGTTATTTTTATTTCTTTTTTTTTTTTCCTTGCAGGTTCCAAAAGCATGCTGGCAAAACAGCTGTTGCTAGAGCTTCTTCTATCTGCTTTCACATCCGTCTCCTTGTGGGGAGATCTTTAGGCAACCTAAATACAGAGTTACTTTCAGTATTCATATGAAGAAATCAGCTTCCGTTAAGCTTGGTCTCAAGTTTTGGAAATAAGATCAGAACCCAAACAAAATGTGCAAATGTTATGTCAGTATTGGAAGAAAAAGTATGCACTGAGACTGGCAAATCTACTGTTAAGAATAAGTCAGAAAGCTTATGTTCAATTTGGAAGGTCTGTGAAGAGTATGTTAACAAATCTGACAAATAGTCATTGAGAGTTCTTATGTTTCTGAAGGACTCTGGTAGACACTGTTCTCAGATGTGGTTCTACTTGCTCTTGAATGCATGTACGTTCAACTGTGTGGAAAAGACAACAGGAGTCTTGTGCACATGGCAACCACTGACAGCAGGTTTCTGCACCCGAGTTTAGGAATGCACTGAAACTACTGGTGCAAATTTAGTAAATGAAAAATTAAATGCTACAGTAACTTGGCTTAATGATATGATTACATGCCAGCATTTCAGCTAACAGTTTGTGCTATAAGCTTTTCAAGATGTTCAAACACATTAAGCTACCTATTTAGTTTCAACATAATGGTATTCTTTCTGTAAATCTAAAAGCCTATGTCTAATTAAAATCATTACTGTATATCATTTTAAAAGAGGCTATTAAAGACATTTATAGACAATTAATTCTTTAAATGTGTTGTTTTTTAAACTTGAAATATCTAAAACCTTTTCCATGAAAGTACTTCAAAACAAATAAGATGTTTGAACCCAACTGTAGAGTCGAAGTTATTTTTTTGTTGTTCTTTGAGAAATATATTATAGAAAAACGAGAACCATCATCTTGAATCCTTATCTAAGATTTAGGAGTGAGAACTTCTGTCCTGACTTGCTAAGCATTTGTAACCTAATAATCTGATTAATTGATCTGATTTTGAATAGCCTCTTTCTAGCAAACTTGTTGAACATGTACCTGAGAAGATGCTTCATTTTGTAATATTTAATTCAGAATCCTGATCAAATCAGGTTCTGTTATGCTACACGTTTTTACTTCTGTACTTCATATTCTGCTATAGAAAATAGTATTATTCAGAATGCAAAGCTATATTCGACAGTGAAGTAATTTGCTAAGTACCAAAAAATCAAACCTGAAGCAGGAGGTTGTCACCTCTCTCTGACTAGCTCCTACTTATTACGCTTTTGATAACTGTAGCCTTTAAATACTTGCTGTCATTGCTAAAAACATTAACCAGTGCAGACTAAATCACAAGTGTTGTGCCTACATTGTGGTAACCCCAGTTTCTGTTTTCTTACTAGTAGGCTAGATATTGAGACAGGATTGGTAAATCCTGTTAGACCTAGGTAAAGCTCCAAAATGGTGTCCATCTAACCCAAAATGTTTTCATAAAGTTTTGTTTTTGAAAAAATTTTCTTAACTATATTCTTCTGTCAGACCACTTTGGCATGAAACATGAAAATTGTGACGGTGATCTACTATACCATATGTCCTTTTGAGGTGGTAGGCATTCAGTTCTTCGTGTCTGGGGTTACTGCAGGGCATCTGCAAAACAGTGCATGTAGAAGTTAATTGTGAACTGTTATTGTATTGATCAAAGTGTTTCTTTATAGTAGTTTTCACTTGGCAAAAGGAAGAGAAATGAGTAAAAAGTGTAAGGATTACAACTCACTCTTACTTAGGTTCTGAAGTATAGAGAGTCTGTTACCTAAACCAACCATTGTCAGACTGTAGTGAAACTGGAGGATAATGAACCTATTTAGTGAAAACAAAGTGATGATTTGACTTCCTGGATTAACTAAGTGCAATTTCCTAATGAGACAGTGCCTTTGGCACATCTCCTTGACCATCACCCTGAGAGGTGATGCTGATATTTTATGTGAAACAAGTCGCATCTAACATGTGATCACAGTATCTGCTACCGAACTCTCTTTGTACAGAGTCTAGTTCTGTTTCTACAGTGGTTAGTGCAAAAAAGTTCTTGTCTGTGACTGCAGCCACCACATCATTTTCAAAGAACAAAACCTGATCGACCATGAGACTTATAAGAACAACACTTGTCTGGATGTGAAAGGAAGGAGAACCTTTGTAAATCATGCTTTATATAAGGCAGAATCTGTGTTGTCTTTCTCGTTCCAAATAATATCCCAATTGCTTTTTGTTGCATTAGAGAACTGTGGATGCCTGTGTCATCTTGAAATGATTTATTGTTTCTGCACTAACGTGTATTAGTGCACAGTAGAAAACAACAGTGAAATGTGTGAAACAAGATGTCATATCTTCTCATTTTGGAATTGTGCGAAGGAAGTTTCAAATTTTAGTTTCTTTGCCATGGATTTAATAAGAAACTTTTTCAAGAAAAACAAGAAGCTGCTAATTCTGGAAACAAAATGTCCAGTTTTTCAGTGGGATGTAGACCTAAATTTGAATTGAAATCCTGAATTGAATTACCATTTTTTCTAATGCTAGCATGCTCTTTTGCACAATATTCATAAAAGATACTGCTATCCAATAATAAATATATATTTCTGAACTATGGTGGGCTAGGTTTGTGTGTGTTAGAACAGGAGAAGTTATATTTTTGTTTTTCTTTTTTTTGTGTAAGCATGTTAAGTCCAGCACTTGAAGATCTGCCTATCAAATATTTACGTTTCTGAACAGTTATTAAAGGTGTTTACATTGCAGAGAAATCTTACCCTTGACTCTCAATTATAGGAGTGAAGAGTGCAGAAAGAATTACCAGACTATTAAAAATTCATTTTATCAAGGTTTATATATATTTTTCCCCTGAAAATGAGAAGAGAAATGTTTAAAAATTCCACATGAAAAAGAATACCGAGTGGTCAAAATTCTATCAGCTAGCTAACCTTTTAAAGTTTTTGATTACTTGAAGTTTTAAATTATGAAGTTTAGTGAAAACTCACTATGCATTTGATCATCAAGGCTGAGTGTTGAAATCTTTGGACCTGTTATGCAGGTGTTATAATGATTTACTGAAAATAACATTCAGCTATGCACTTGACACCAGGTAAGGATTAGAGGTTTTTTTTCTTGTGCTTTTACCTCAGTGTATCAAGTCTAAATTGCTTGCAATTTCCTGAGTGTTTGGGGAGTTTTCTATGTGCATTCTTTTTTTTTTCGCGAAACTATGTTGTAGTGCAAAGTTGTAGGCTTTCAGAATTTTGTAAGAGGGGATATTGTGCCATGATGCAGCTATCTTATCTTCTTATTTGTGTCTTTTCTGGTGACTTGAAGGTGTTACTGATGTATAAGATAAAACTGTTATGATAAAATATTTAAAAGATCCCTTAAAATTTCAGTAATTACCTGTAATAAAACTTTTTTTTTTTTTTCCTCTTAGAACAAAAGCCTCAAAAACAAGCTTTTGTCAGGAAACAAGCTTTGTGGTATTCATGCAGAAGAGGTAAGGTTCCTTTCTATTCTAAATTTAGTATACCCCAATAAACTTGCACAGAAGTCTTGTGCTGAGGTTCTGGCATAGATTGTATATTACGCATGCATGATGAGTGTTTATAAAGCACTCGTCTGAACACATTTGTGTGACTTCACTAGAGGCAACTCAAATATATTAGTGAGCTGCACACTCAAATTTTAGACAAGTATGCTAAAGTTTGGGTTGTTAAGTGTAGATGCATAATAGATACTTACAGAGCTATACATAATATATGTAACCGATTTTCTTTCCCTGAGCTCTGTGCCTAGAAAAACACAGGAATAGCTAAATGCCTTTTAAAAATAATTTATAGAGACAGGAAAGATCTATTATTATTGGTCCTTACAGTGTTTCATTATTTCAAGGAAAAAGTGTCACATTATAAAATATTCCTTCTACAGAAGCACTAGCAAAAATAGCCAATGATAAAAAAGGCCTATTTTTTTGGCAAATATCTAAATGTCCCAGTAACTGTATTTATTGGAGCAGTCCCTTTAGCTATTTACCTTTTCATGAAAGTGTTTATTACTATACATTAGTGTGATTTATTCATTTACATGACTTCAGTCATGGGGTTTTCTTTGCACATATAACTTCTGTAAAAGGCATTTCACCATGCCAGACTTAAACAGAATTAACACTTCTTTTCTTGACAAAAATTTTCAATATTAAGGTTGACCATATTTTCTTCATCAAAGACTCTACTTCTAAACTTAGATGTTAAAACTTAAGAGGTCATAGCAGTGATTTCTAGTTGTATTAGCTATTTAGCCTAACTGAAGATCTGCAACCACAGTTGCTGAGAAATCCTCAATGGTAGGAAAGAATGGATTATTTTTTTTTGCTAGCTTGTCAAAATGTTATCTTCCTATGTTGTCGTTGTTGTTTTCAAACACGTCAGAGTATTTGAGTACGAATATATATTCTTCCCTTGTTTACTGCTAAAAAAAACTGGCAGTGTGCAACATAGTGTTCTGTTCTCCTCTTATTCAAGTTTCTTGTTTCTAGCAGCATGATATCTCAAATGTTGGGTAATTAACTTGAAGACCCTTTCTCTGATTATTTAATATTTGCAACAGCAATGTCTTCAAATATAAAGGTGATGTCTAAAATTAAATTAAACTTATTGTTTTATGACAAGCATTGCTGTCAGAGAATTTCAGGAAACTAAACCTAAGCTAAGCAACACTCAAGGCAGCAGACTGGGAGTGTATTTTAGACCTTAAGAATTTCAGACTTGATGAATCATCCTGGCAAATTTGTGGATTTTAAGTGGGTTAGTGCCATTAGAACAAGCAAAGATGCTGCGGGAGCATCCACTTTTTTTTTTTGTTTTGCCAGTTAGGTGGTGTAGGCCAGAGGAATGCAGTGTATTTGCTGCTCTTTAATTAGGTACTATCCTTACCAAGCATAAAAACTATGTAAAATTAGTATCCTTTTAATAATTAGATCTAACACCCTTTATGGATATAATTGTCTACCAGGAAGCTCCCGCTTTATTCTGCTGTCCCACACTTCAAACAAACAGTTTCAGTGTTTTCTGAAGATTGTTTTGAAGGTGATGCCTTCAGTTATGCTTGGTGTGCTTTCATGGGAAAGTATTAATAACATCTCATGTCTAAAATCTATAAGCCAAACAGCTATTCATAGCAGTGCTAGCTCATGTACATGCTTGACACCTTTGACTGGTTTAGACATGCTGTCCTGGAAAAGCAACTGACTTTCATATTGGTTATTTTTTTGCATTCTAAGGCTGATCTTGTTTCTGTTGTCAGATCTTGCTACATTTTTTCAGGTCTTAAAAGTAAATATTTAAAGGAAAAACCACTGATTTTATTATTCTTACTTTCAGTCCAAAAAGATCCAAGCCCAGCTGAAAGAGCTTCGATATGGGAAAAAAGATTTGATTTTTAAGGTAGGTTTTATTTCAACATAGCTTAGCTAAACTATTAGAGTTGCTGTAAAGTTGAGGTAATCTCGGAGTATGATAACTGCCTTTATTACTGTAGTTCTAAGAAATCATTTCCTTCACACAATACTCAGAAGAGCTCAAAACACCAAAGACAGACTTAATACCATAATGTAATTTCAGAAATACTATCTATTTTAGTTGAACATTTTTGGGGGTTTTTTTTTTGTTGTTGTTGGTTTTTGCAAGCTTCTCTAACAAGGACAGTGTTTTTTATTAAATTTCTTTCTGGGGCACGGAAGAGAAGATTCAAAGCCTAAAAAATTATGGTATCTTTGTCCGTTTTATAAAATAGACGAAAGTAGTGGAAAACACTTAGTTTGTTTACATGCTTAGGTTTAACAATGTTCTAGTTCCCTGCTGGTGACCAAAATACATTGCCCTATTCCGTAGATTCTGTAACACATTTTTCACCTTTCCAAGTAATAGACTATTTTACAGGTAGTTCTTGTTTTTTCTTTGACTAGCAGTCCTCCAAGGCACCATCGATTATTGTAAACACTTAGAACAGAATTGTAAGTTTGTGATAAGCTTGAGCAATGGAATGTTCCTTAGGTCCCTGGATTCTAATTCCAGTTACGTTCTGAAACACCTTTACTAAAACTGATGCTTAAGAAAAAAAAATAGAAATGGAAATGTCAGTTGCATATACAGGCCAAATAAATAGCCAATATAGCAGAAAGTACAGACACTTCTCTGAAGGACAAGTCCATGTTAATGCAGGAAGAAGTTAATACCTGTTAAAGAGGGAGGAGAGGGATTCAGGTCATGTGACTGGAGGCTGCTAATTGAGTAGTTTGTTTAATCCCTGCAAAAAGGATGAAGACAAATAGTCATGTTCAAAGTGACTAGAGCTAAAATTACTTACAAAGTCGTTCAACACAAAATGAGGTCCAAATTGCCTCCTGGAGCTATATAACTCTCTGCACTGTTTATTGTGTGTAGAATACTGTAAACATGGCGTAACATAGGTCATTTAAAATATGCAATGTGACTTTTTTCTTTTTTTTTTTTCTGTACCGCTTGATTCTGAGGCTTTAAATTTTAATACCAGCTAGCATTAAGAAAAGTAATTTTTTTCTTCAAATTCACTTCAGGTATAATTGAGAGTTTGAACAGAGGAAAGGATTGTATCTTCTAAACTTGCCTGGGTATGGAGGCTTGTTTCTTTTGACTGAAGTGGAGAGACTGCTCAGTAGTACTATCTACTTTTTGTCATTATGCTAATATGCAGCAATCCCAAAAAGGGATCTGAATTATGCTAGATCATGTAGTCATACTTAGCAAAGAAGCTCTCCTACCCTGAGCTGACCACCTGAAAAGGGCTTACAGAGGAGATGGAAAACATGAGCATGAAGAAGTGAACAAATTGGCAAAGGCTGTCTGACAAGTCACTGGTATACCTAAAGTGAAATTCACCTTAACTTTATCCTCATTCAGTAAACTATTTACAGGACTCTTCCTCAGGAATGACTATTTGGTGGTTAAGGTACAGATGTAAAGATGAGGAATATGGGGTGGAGGAGAGGGAGTTAATTTGTGTTATAATGGATGCGTAGCGTATAGTGTGAATGTGAATAGAAGGTCTCATCTAGCTGAGTGTGGATGTCTGCACTATGGACTCCATTTCTAATCCTCGAAGAGTTATTCTGTACTGCCACAGGAGTCTGGGAAATACTTCCTCTCCTGAAGACTGTCTACATATGACCACATGAATTACCCTTAAACTCCTTAACCTACATTGAGTAGACATAGTTCTTGATTATGAAGGAATACTAGGGCCTCCAGCTCAGAAGTGGGTTCCAGGTTAGGTAGGGTGAATCCTGCTCTGAACACACTTACTTACAAAGTAGGGAAAATGTTTACTTGCCTTTTGGGGGAAATTATGAATTGATGTAAATAAAAGCACTTTGAAAACCTTAGATGAATAGTGTTAACGAATTGTGAAAAGGATTCTGAAGTCGCATGTACTGAGAAGTACCTGAAACATCTCTTCACTGTTAAGTTAATCACAGACAGAATTGCTGATTTGCTAATTTGATATATCCTTTATGTGTAGTTTTGTTAGTCTTTTTCCTGACTAAAAGAAATTTGATTTAAGAAGAAAAGGGAATTACAAACTATGCTGTACTCCTGAATATTCATGTGAGATGCGGGAAACAGCAGGTTCAGTGTGCTGTTTAGTATGTATTTCAGGTCTGAAGACATACTGAATAGAGTAGAAGCTGTTTGGTACAGGGTGGGAAGTTTTTTAAATATCTGTCTGATCTGCTTTGGCTACTAGATTTGGGCAAGAGCAGATATTTTCTCATCTCATTTCCAGTTGCTTTGATACCAGCAACTAGACAGATTCCATGCTAACATTGCTGTTAAGGCTGCTTTGTGAAGCTTTGATTCTTTTTGATAAAAGATCAAAATGGTGGATGGATAGTCTTCTGGCAGCACAGAGCATGACTGATGTGTGTGAGGATCTCTGGGCTGCTAGTTACTGTCATGTTATAGGACTTCTACCGTTTTTCCCTCCCACTGTGTTCCCAAGCCATTAAACTTTGTTTTCTGTCTGCCTTACTGAGGGTTTTGGGGAATTATATTTTCTGTACAGCTCTCAACATTGCAAGCTTTCTCATAGCAGGTCACTGGAAGGATGTACACTTCAGTCTGTAAGATTTCTACAGGGCATGAGGGAGCACTGCAGTCTGTGCCCATTAAACTATTGCTTTCTCTGGTGGGATTAATTGTGAAGATATATGTAAGAGGGTGTTGTGGTTTAGCCCTGGCAGGCAGCTAAGTGCCACACAGCTGCTTGCTCGCTCTTCCCAGGTGGGATGGGGAGAGAATCAGAAAAAGGTAAAAGTGCGAGAACTCATGGGTTGAGATAAAGACAGTTTACTGGGTAAAGCAAAAGCCGCGTGTGCAAGCAAAGCAAAACAAGGAATTCTTTCGCTACTTCCCATGGGCAGGCAGGTGTTCAGCCACTGCCAGGAAAGCAGGGCTCATCACGCGTAATGGTTTCTTGGGAAGACAAATGCCATCACTCCCAACATCCCCCCCTTCTTCCTTCTTTAACCCAGCTGTTACTGCTGAGCATGATGCCATGTGGTGTGGAATATCTCTCTGGTCAGTCTGGGTCTCCTGCCCTGGCTGTGTCCCCTCCCAGCTCCTTGTGCACCCCCAGCCTCCTCACTGGCAGGGCAGCACAAGAAGCAAAAAAGTTCTTGTCACTGTGTAAGCACAGCTGTGCAGCAACTGAAAACATCACCACTATTTTCATCAAAAATCCAAAACACACTGTTGTGTGAGCCTCTATGAAGAAAATTAACTCTGTCCCAGCCAAAACCATGACAGAGGGTATTTTTGGTTGTGGTTTTTTGTTGTTGTTTTTGTTGTTTGTTTGTTTTTTGTAATCAGCACAGAAACAAGTTCTTAATGAGCTTTAAATTTTGGTAACTATTATTGTTGATGAGATTACTGATTAGGGCTTTGGGGAATAAGTGGGAGAGGAAGGTGGGGGCAGGGGGAACACAGCTTTCTCCTTTAATAATCCAGGGAATTGGTAAATTATGTCTACTTTTAACATTGTGTGACAGTAACTTAACAAGTGGTAGTTCTTCATATCTGGCGTGTATTTACTCATGTTTTCAAAGTGTTTTGTAATCTATTTGTTATGTGGGATGTGTGCGAGTATATCTGTATTTTCCTACCTATATATATGTATGATACAATGCCATGTGACAGATAAGCAGTGGGAGTCACAGAAGTTAAGTGATGTGCTCAAGGCTATAGAGTTGTCATCTCTATTGACGTGAAAATTTGAGTTCCCGTCTCTTCATCAGTGTTCAGTCACTTAAAACCTTAGTGTGATAACCTTAGAGATCTGACAGAATTGGAAATTAGCTGTGTGTTGTGACAAGGAAAATAAGGAATGATTAATACTTAATTTTCAGCCAAGCTTTTTGATTTTATAGTTGCTTTTGTAAGTAGGTACCTACTAGTTCTAAAGGAGTCAGCTCTTAATTACAATAGTTTAATTATGATCCTAAAATACTGATTCACTGAAGTACTTTCAAGTTTAAATGCTTAGCTAAATTGAAATCCATTGAAATTGAAATTTGTTTCGGGCATTCATAACCGCTTGTTTTTGAATTTACTCCTCCTCCATTCCCTGTCTTCACTTTATTTTTTTTATGTTGTCCTAGAAGCCGCATGTTTTACTGAAGTAGAGAAGAACTGAAGATGTGTTGTTGTTGTTCCTAAAACACAAGCATATGTGTCTGATGTGAATAAGAGAGAAAGCATCAACTTTCACTATTAGCTTACACAAGTCTCTTGTGTTTTTGAAATCTTTGCTCTTTTAAATGTACACTGTTATGGTTTGAGTATATCTTTGTTTATTGTTTTGTGATGAGTTCCTAAGGATTCTGCTTAAGAGTTTCAGAAACAGGAATTTCATCTACTGTTTAATCTGTTTTTCTTTTTGTCATTTAAATTCTGAGGCAAAATATATTGCTCACCACATTCAGGATGACAGTTTAAATATAATGCCCTAACAAGCTCATCATCAACTACTTTGCCAGGTAAATGTCAACCACTGTCATCCAACGATATTGTGAACATATATAGCTCAATTTCTTTGATCAGTAATAATTATTTGAACTAATTAATACTTAAGTAAAAGTACAGATAGACAGTCCTGGAAAATAAAGTTCAAATGTGAACAACAGCTAAATAAGCCTACCCTACTGATGCACAACATCTTTGTTCCACAGTATAATTGAAATTTAAATAAGTAAATAGCATCTGCCTTATAATAAATTAGGTAATTGCTAATAAGTACTCCATACATGGTCTTACCACAAGCAAGGTAGTTTATAATTATGCACTTTGCTTTGAGGAGCAAACTGCCTTCGCTCCAACTGGGTACACACACGGCCAATTACTGAAGTGCAGCTGTCAAAGTGCATATTTACAGTGCACATATACACTGACTGTTTGCCTGTGGCCCTGGGGGGCCTTAGAACTCTCTGCATTTTTAGAGCCACCAGGAGCCCAGGTGACAGTGTTAAAGAAACAGTTGTGAAACTGGAGGATGCCTGAGAAGACAAATGCAGTGGCCAGGGGACGAGGAACATTTGGAAGCATCAAAGAATGAGTTGCTCAAATAGGGAAAAGAGAAGGTAGGCAGGGAGGTTGGTGGAGGCAGTCGGGGGAGAGGAATGGGTTGGGAAAGAGGAAGGAACAAAGGAAGCAAGAGGAGAATCTTGCTCCCAAATGTTGATGGCCTCTGCTGCTCCTCACAGTGGTCTAGCTTGTTTCTGTGGTGGTAACCTTGAAGCTATACATTTCAGTGAACTGCAACATCACAAGTTAAAGGCAAGATCGTTACTTACCTTCAATTTTCTTTTATGCCTCTAAGCAGTGTTTCAAATACATGAGTGCGCAATACCTCTGAAAGACTAAACAGTACCATGTTACCTTCTCAAGCTTAGTATTGTCTCATAATTGATTGCAGAGACCTGTACGAGAAAATGGCAGTTTAAAAATAATGTTTTTCTTTCAGGGACTTGTTTCAAGAAAGTATCACAGTCTAGGAAACACCTGAACAGACTTTACATGGAAGTGGCAAAGGATGTGTTTAAAAGACTTGCCTAAACCTGTACTCAAGTCTGCCATTTATAGTCAAAACTGTTTTCCAAATTCTTTGAAGCACGTTGTGCTACATCAATCAATTCATTATTTGGATGTGTGAAAATCATTCTAAACCATGCTTTTGATATGGTAAATAAACTCGAAGAAAAACAAAATCGTGTCAGATTGGTTTTGCCTCATAATACCTGGATGTGGTAAATATTTATACCATTCCTTCTTCTAAAGTAAGGTTGATTCTGCTATGTGTTTTCCTCCATATTAGCAGTATTTAATTACATGCTACAGTAAACCTATTTCCTGGAGCTGCAAAGTATTTATTTCTGTAACTGTGATTCTGCATTCCCAACAAAGGAAGAGGTGAAATGATTAAAGAAGAAGAAGAAAAAAATAGACCTGACTTAGCAGAGAACTGTTATAATAAAAATAAAAATATAAATGACATATTTGGTTTAAAAAATATATATAATTACATAATTTTAATCTTTGATAATCTTTTGCAGAAGTGGTTTCTGTGCTTGCACATGTATGAAGATGCAAGAGTGTCTGGTTTTCCAATATAATTCTGCAAACTCTTTGTGTACAGTTAGCAGTTAAGCCTGGCCAAAATCCAGCCATTTCATAAATACACATTCACTTGTCCCATGAATTTTATTAATATTATGAACTACAGAATTCAATTGGCCTTGCATATTTGAAAAATGAGACCATTCTAACACCTTTTAAAGGATTCTTCATTACTTTATCATACAATTCCTTTTTCCTTGAGAAAAGCTTTTGGAGGAAAAAAAAAAAAAAGCAAAGTTATTTTCCTTAAACTTTATTTATACATTGATTTACTTAGCACGAAAACAATGCTCTTATCTTTGTTGGTGCTTTCACATTGCCCTATAATACTAAATGCAATTTCTGTAGCTCAAAGTTAAAAGAAGATGATAAGAGGAGACTGAGGACAGTTTCATATGGGCCTGTCATATCAACTTTTCTGAGAGAATACTGCAGCTCTTCTCCCTTTCAGACAGAATCTCTAGCCTGCAGTGTGTTTGTTCATCTAATGTATTTCCTCAGCATCTGAATCTTCTGCAACCTCCCTGGGGAAATTTAGCAATGCTGCTTAGGAAAAAACAAAACAAAAACTATTATAAAACAGCTGTTACAAACGTAGTGTAATGCAAAATGTGTTTTTTTGTTTGTTTGTTTTTCTCTGAGAGACATTAAACCAAAGACTTTATTAGGGATAAGTTCTATGAGCTACAGGCTGACTTCATCACATAGAATAACAACCAAGTAGAATCTGGAAGAAGAAACCTACTGGTTGTTACACTTATACTGTATAGCATTTTAAAGCATATTCTGAGAGAATATGAAAGACTTCAGATAGGAAAACGCTCTCTAACAGTTTTCCCTTGACTGCCAGAAATAATATGCTGAATGAGAAGGTAGTAAACTCAACCTACTTTTAAAAGTAACAGCAATACAAGTAGAGTCTGATAGGTGATAGAACAGTAAATCTGAAAATAGTCGTACGGATTTTTCCTATTTGATACATAAATAAGCAAGATTACTTCACATTACTGAGATAAAGAAAATTTTATACATATGTGGCGATTCCATCAGCACTTGTTCAGTTATTTTAAAAGGTATTTTCTTAGGAGGGTATGGAAAATACAAAGGACGTTACTTATTTTCTTACTCTAGAGAAGGTTCTATTATGTGTGTATTATTCTTTCACAATGTTTATCCAATTAGTTTTAAGAAGCTTGCAGCAGTTCAAACTATATATTTCTGCTGTTTTGGTCTATTAGCCTTAAAATTAGGAAATGTGTTCTTATATCTGCCTTGAATCTGCCTTAGTGAAATTGAAACCTACTAGTCACTATGCCATCTCACATAGACTTAGAAAGTAGATTATTTTTTCCCTTTCCCTTTATAGCAATATTTTGCATATTTTGCAGTTATCTTGCATCTCTCACAGAGATTTTGTTTTTTAAATCAATATATGTAGGTTTTTTTTCCCCAGTTCTGCTTCCCAGTATTTGTTTGCACACCATCAATGCTTGATGTTATTCTCATCTGAACTTGTTTCTCTTGATCTGGGTCCATTTGCAAGTGGAGACAGAAGTCCAGCTGGACATTTCACCCATACTGAGCGGAGTAAAAGCATTTTCTTAGTCTGTACCCACAGTGTTCTTCGCTTCTTTTACAAACACATGACACATTCAGCGGTGATATCACTGTGAGTCATTCACCCCTACTGTTTTATATTCTGTGTTTGCTTCAATGATTATTCCTGCCTGTATTTAGTATCTTACACTTGTCTTTAGGGAATGTCATCCTATTTTCTCTAGTTTGTCAAGATAGATTTAGAAAAATCCAATCTCCTGTGACACATAGAGTTCTGGTTTGATGTCACCAGAATATTTGATGAGTATATGTTTAGTTCACTGTTCAGTTCATGAATGATATACAACAAATATAACTCTGTCCCCTAAAGAGGTAGTTTGATTATTCTTTTCAGTATTTTTCCAAAAATTAATGTTGTACTCACAGATCTGTAAGTCATGATCTCTTCTTTTCTCTTTCTGAACATGGGTATCATTTTTTCTTTTCCAGTCTTCAGGTACTTCGTCTACTCTCTGAGTCTGTGAGGAACTAGGGTCCTAGAGCTTAATACCACTTCCTAAAGCAATAAAAGTTGTGATGCATAAACATGACTAATAGAAGACAACCAAATGAAAAGTCTTAACAATTTGTAATTATGCAGAGTGGTATTAGCCCCACCCCCACCCCCCAACAAAACAACAACAAAAAGAACCAACCACTTTTGTCTAAAATACTTTGTCTAAAAATGTTAGGACTACACTTAAAAATAACTTAGAGGTGCTGCATGCCATAAGATATACATTTTGGCTGAAAAGTGAATGAAAAAAAAAAACAACACACAGAGGAGAATTTAAAAGAGTTTGGAAGAGGAAAGCTTGAAGAATAGTGAGCTAAAGATATCCTGTGGAATCTGCCCCAGACCTTAAGAGATGATCTAAGTAGTAATATTTTGAGTGATTATTTAAAACTATGCTTTTTTCTCTTGCAGTGAAGGTGTTTATAGGAGAAAGCGTACGGCTACAAGTGTTGCAAAATGCTGATCTTCATCTTCAGCTCAGGAATAATTGTCTGTGTACTAACATAACTAAAGATTTGTGAGCAGTACATCTGTTGATCTGGTGGTTATACATGCAGATCGGGTTCTCTGCAAGCCCAGAATTTATGGAGTGGTTTACATTTCATGCTCTATTTCCGGTTGTATACATTGGTTTATGCAAAACCAAATAGCAAGATTGATGACATTCTTCTTCTGAAGCATTTGCAATACAAGGTAATTACACAATTAGTGAAGTTCAGTTTTTAATAGCTTAATTGGTAATTAATGCTCTTCCACAGAAGTCTCTGTGTCTGGTGGTGTGTGACAGCAAGGATCACGTTGCTGGGGAGAGCTAAATTTTCATAATTAAGTGTGATAATGTATAGTTATTATTTTCACCACTTGCTAGAAAATAGGTGCATTTTCTTCAAGGCCTATCCTTGTTTGTCAAAAGTCATTGTGATGGTAGGAAAGAATTTTAAGTGTATTCCTCAAAGCAATTGCATTGATGGCTGAGGGCCTGGAATTATATTTGGATTTTATTCATGTATGAAGCTGTTCTTATATGAAGGTTAGTCTATTTATCTGTAGATTTCTAGCATGTGGTGATTTTACAAAATTCATTTTTTTTGCTGTTTGGGAATAGTGGGATTGAATATGAACTTTGTGCCCAAGTTGTGGTGTTTTGTTTTGCCAATGAAGCTGACAGGCTGCATCCTGAGGTAGATGACTGGGTAATGCTGTGGAGGGCTTTATTGCTTAGTGTGTAGAGAGAGAAATGATGTTTCCGTTGAGCTTGAAGATAAGAGATTGTGGGGTCTTCCTTTGAGGTATTCTGTAGTAGTTGGACTGCTACAATGTTGGACTAAGTGTTGGACTTAGCCTCCCTGGTTTAGGATCCCTATAGCTCTTGCTGCATGTGGTAGCAGTCTTTGAAACTGCTTGATATTTTTTCTTTCCAAGTGAAGAGGCTTATAATAATTTTATTATAGTGCTTCTGTTGATTATTCACATAATGATTTTATTCTTCATGAAGTCGGTGCTTTTGTATACTTTTAGATATCTAGTTGGATGCTACCTGCTATTGGATATAAAACTTTGCTTTTCAGCTTAACTATCTGTGATTGGATCTGGCTACTTACTGGATGTACGAAAATGCTTTAAGACAGGATATAGTTGAATTGTTTTTCTCAGTAGTTTAGGCCCTTGAGATAGGAAATTTAGATTTGGCTAAGCTGATTTTTGTGAAATACATTAGCTCTATTGCATAAATATCTGTGGCTGAGATAATGGTTGGTAAATGATGGCATGATTACTTTTCAGATAACTATCTTGTTGAGGTAGTATAGTTAGCACAGGGACAGTTTTGTCATCTTCTATCATTGTATGGTGAGTACTTGTTTTCATGAAGCACAAGGGTTTTTGTTGTTGTTTTAAGTTGATTTCTTTTGAAGTAGGTCAAAAACACTGAATAGTTGGGGGGGGGGGGGGNTTTTTCCTGGGTAGTGGTATAGTGTACTTGTGAAACTCAGAAAAATGTATGTAGAAAGTCTTATCAAGATTGTGTTTATTGCGTAGGGGATATTTTCCTGTTTAAACAAACATTTTTGCTGTTGCATATTTTCTATTTCAAATGTCATATTTTTTTGTATGTTGTTTCTGTAATGTTAGAATCATTAATAATATGTTAATGTTAGCAACGTGGTAGGAGACTAGGGATGCAGGCTGAATTGGTTGTGGAAAAATATTTAGGCTAATATCTGCAGAAAATGGAAGATTTTTAATATAATGAGATGTAACATACTAGAAAGTGGAGGGATGTCACTGTATATATTTCTTGGTAAGGAAGTTGGATTATGTATTTATAACATAATTTATTGATGTCTTTATTGAACCAAATCTTCTTTTACTGTTGTTTTATTAATAGTTTCATGCAGTTTTGGAAAACACAGATTTACAAAATGTGAATATTTTTTCGGCACTTAGTAAGTCAAGTCTATTAGTTCTTTGTTAGTAATTTTTTATGACAGTTTTGAGCATTACATTGTTGACATTTTTAATGAATTGAAAAATCCAATTAAAAAGTTTCTGTATGGCCCTGAAGAAGTTGCCTGAAGGATATGGATTTACATTAGAATGTAATGCAATCTTAAATAGATAGTCTGAGTTACTGCGAGAGACAAGGCTACTCAATAGCCACCATGAGGCAAAGTTACTTAAATCTGGCAGTAGTAGCTTTACATTTAACTGACAGCATTGAGCTATTCAATCAATTTACAGACTAGGTCCAACTCCCACTGAAATTAGGAGAGTTTTACTATCGATATCAAGTTGAAGTGGATTGGGACTTTGACTGACATTTTCTAAATAGCTTTGACTGACATTTTCTAAATAGCTCATTTCTATTCTAATGATTTTTAGTGTGCCCAGTAGGGTTGAAAAATTTAAAAACATTGTCACCTGAAGCATTGAAAAAGTCCAAACTGCCCAAAGGTCAGAGAGAAAATAGGACTGAGGGAAAGAAACATAAAAAGCTGAAAGACGACTTAAAGCCTCACCTTGTACAAACATGTATCAGGAAAAAGAGGGAACATTTCCTGTGAATGCTGTGAACATAGATCCAGGTGTTCTGTATTTCAAAAGGGGGCAAGGATCTGGACAAGTAATGCTGATGCCAGACATACACAGAGAGCAAGTGTTTTGGCACAATCATTTTTCTTCACCACTTGAGCTTCGGCAGTGATAAATGCTGTATGAATTCCTGAGAAAAGTATTTTTCTGAAATATTAGAACTGAAGACCTGTTATGCTGAGAATACTGAGACAAGACAAGCTGTCGGTCTCCATACAGCAAGGGAAGGAATGGTCTGGCAGAGGCATGAGAAATTATGAACAGGAAGAGCAGGTACCTGTGGCAGTGCCCACACAGTGGAGAAGCTCCCTTCACCCTCCAGCATGCTCTGCAAACCTCACAGCTGGCTCAGGGTGTGTGCTGTGAGGCATGTTGGCCTTCGCTGGAACTGGTGAGGCTGAAAGAGCAGCCAAGGTGGTGCCTCGGGCACCAGGTCCCTGGTGGCACCTGGCACAAGTTGATCTTCAGAACCAGCAGCTCTACCAGCCGTGGGCCTTCTCACAGAACCAGGCTGTGGGGTGACAGCTGTAGGATGGCCTGGCCCTGGGCAATCAAAGCCTGATGTGCATGTCCTGCATTAGGTGTGCTTCCTAGCAGAGTCAGTTTGGAACAAATGCTGAGATGTTCAAAATGAGATAAAAAAATTCTCAAAATTGAGAGTGTAGTGCTGCATCACTTAGTTTCCCCCTTGCTTGATCCCATTTTCTGGGTTATTACGGACAGCAAATTCAGAGCCATTTGTTCTCAAAACAAATACAATAAATTTAATCTTTATTTTGGTAGGGTTTTTAAAATTTGTGTTACTATTTGTTGACTGATTTGGAGCCCCTCTAATAATTAATGAATACTATGTGTTGAATGCTTTGGGCTTTACTTTATTTGTCAGGTGAATATGAGGTAATGTTTTAGAAAATGGAAGCTCTGAGATCTCATGACAAACAATTCTAAGTGATATTGCCAAAAAAAATTGTTTTGTTTTGTATTTTCCTGGCTGAATTGTACTCTTGAATGGAAAGGTCCTATCTTAGAAAGAAGCCCCAAACCCGAAAAACTGAAGTTTCTGGCAAGACTTGAACTAATCCTCTCTCAAGAAAACGGGAGTAAATGTTCACAACACACTACTGACAAAGGTCTAGAACACACCAGTATGCCTAAAAGGCATTTTAAAATGCTTACTCCCTCACTGTTTGTGTTCTTACTGCTAAAACGAACAATATAATTGTTTAAAGAAGGCTGACTTAGGAAAAGAAAGAGCAGCAGGTTGTTGTAATCATGTGGATTGGTTAGCAATGGGCAGTTACAATTGGTGCAAAAACTTAAGGTGCTCTGGCCTGATCTGGAGGAAGACCAGGCATTAACATTAGTGACATGGCTGTTCTCTTCATGTGTATTGTCTGAGTGTGCATCTGCAGGGAAACAGCTGTTTTTCTTTAGTTAGAGCTTGAGTAATTTGGGGGTGGGGGGGAGGGGCGGAACTGAATTGCCATTTTGCTCTCATTGTAAATGATTTTTATGTGAAAGAAAAGCATGAGGATTGGGGAAGTTGATGTGCAACTTCTGCTAATAAAACTTACAAAGGTCTTATTTCCTTTTTACTGTATACTCAGAGTAGTCACAAATAAGACAGAAAAGAATTGTGGCAGGAATGCGCATCAAGAAAATGTACAGTCTGTGGGATTTTACAGAAATGATGCTTTTAGCTGACTTTTATTCTTGTTATAAGTGCTTTAAATATGACTCAGATGTTGCTGAAAGTCTGGCTTTAGGTGAGTATCTGAAGAAATGGAATAGCTGCCAAAAAGTTTTATTCTCAGTCACATTTAACATCCTCTGCAAACAGTGCAATTGCACAATAAGCGGTACAATTCAGAAGCACGTCTCTTTTTCTAAGGTACAAATAATGCTTACAGAATAAGCACAGAAAATTTCTGTTTACTGGATAATTTATTCAAGTTAAGCAGTTGTCCCAGTATTTGGTTAAGTGGTTTCCAGTTAAAGGGTTGTCCTAGTTAGACAACATAATAAATTTTGAAATAAAAAGTTGTACACTAAATATTTTATGTTTTTTTTTTAATTAAGATCCCATCTATTTAACATGTTATTAAACATCACTTAATCATGTTTTCTGATTAAACAGGATGTGTGATAATGTTTGTCTTCAATAAGCAGCAATTCTTGGTATGGGGAAAAAAAGTTTTAAAAGTTTTGTAATAAACAGGCAAATAGAACCCCAATTTATCATCCCTTGAAGAAAACCCAGAAAGACGCTAAAGTAACTTGTTTTCCCATGGTTATTCTAAGCAGTTACAAGTTAAAAGCAAAAATAAGTTGGGGAAAAAAAAAAAGACATCACCATTTATATTTTTTTCAATATTGAAGGAATATGAAAGCACCGTGTAAAGTTTCTGGGAAATAAATGCTAAAAAGCCTTTTAAAATGTTTTTAGGCTGCTTTAATGGGCTTGCCTCCTGGTTGCTCACCTGATCTGAAACTTGACCCTTTATTATTCTGAGGTGGAACTGGTATCATGCTAACAATCATACTTAGAGGTCCTGTTTCTGGGACTTCTCAGAAGGAAATAGAATGTTTCTCAACAAGTCATTGTGCTGTTGGGTTTGTTAAATCGTACACAGAAATAGGGTCACAACCTGGCTTTGCTGACCTGTACCTTCAGGAACAATCTAATAACTCACAAGGTGACAAGCTTTAGGTTTTGTCTGACTTTTGAGAGGAAATAAGATGACTTGGAGAAGGCTGTGGGAAACCCTGTGGACTAGCCAGGCTTGGGAAGAAAGTTTAGAGATACCTTTTGCTGCTAACATACAACAAGAACACTTAAAGGAGTTTATTTGGAAAATATCGTATTGCTGTCAGCAATACATAATGCGACACTAATTTATTCATTGTCTTTATGTGAGTATGTTTGTCCCAAGAAAGATTTTTGAAAGGATTCATTTTTTAGAATATAAAAAAGCTCACACTTTCTCTGAAGGTATACAGAAGACCATTCATAATGTTTTTCTCCTAGTTCACTAAGGAAGTGAGAAGTATGAAGTTGCTAGCCACTGTTTTTCTGATTACAGAACTGTTGCTTTTATGTGATGGACTTTGAGAAATTCGAACAGCTCAACAACCTATATTATATAGATATGATCATTATAAATTCTTGAAGATTCAAAATCATCATAGCAAAGACATATAGGCATTGCCTTCACATTGTTTTGATGTATAAGCAGAAATTCACTCTGGTCTCAATTACTCACTAGAAATAAATTCTATGTCACTTTGGATTTCTCTCTACTTGAAATCATACTCATCCTTGATTTTCTGTTTCCTTATTTGTTTTTTGCCTGGAAGAATTTAAATATGGGCGTTATGTGTAATGTAATTCACAATGAGTAAAGGTAAGTACATTGACTTGTTCTGGAAAAGTGTACTTCGTGCAGAGTAATTGCTCAGTGCATTCTTTCAGAGGATGAATAATTGATTAATCTCAGTTTTGTCTGTAAGACCTGATTCTACAAGAATGTCTAAGAGAAACATTTTTGTTTTCCCAGACCATGCTTTACAAAGGTCTTTTCTTCTTTATCAAAACTTGCCTTATGTAGTCCTACTGGTGTTTTGTACTTGTTCTTTATCCATTGTCTAAGCCACATTGATTGAATTAGGCTCCTTAAAAATCTTTTAAGTTAAAATAGCAGTGAAGCTATTGTGATAAGAATTCAGGATTGATAGACAAACATTTTCAGAAAAAAATTGATCATTCTGTAGTTTGGGGACTAAGATGTAAATAAACATCACTATTTTTAAGTGAGCAGTTCATCGTTTCAAAACCAAAACATTTTTAATGCCAGGACTTTGTCACTTGTTGTCAGTTGAACTGGTATCAATGGCCTATTGGCTCAGTAATCTGTGAAATAAATATACACGAAAGATGCAGATAAAGTCAGTCCATCAAAATACTATGATATTACCAAAAATAAGAATAAGGCTTGATAAATTATGCACATAGAAAGTCTTTATTAATACATATTAGCCTCTCATTTGGAAGAACACCTTTTCACTGTTAACTGAAAATGTTTTACTTGATGTGAGTAGCGTTATTACTATGTGTTAGACTAGTTAATTCTTTCTAATGGCAGGCACCGATTAAAGAAATTAAATGCTTTTCCTTCAACTTGATTTTAGTAGGACTGCGGTTTCATTGAGGACAATGAATTATATAGCACCAGACATTCTTCTGGGAAGAAAGAACAGTTACAGCTGTCACCTGTAACTATTACTTGCTTCCTATTAACTACCCATGTTTTCAGCTACCTAAGTAATTTACATATCTAAGAAAACCAGACACCCTGAAATTTGTAACTTCAGCTCTGGTTTAAACTTCAGCACAGATGGTGTTGAATGGAAAAGTTGCCTGATTGTCTGGCCCACACCAAGTGGCAATCCATCCTCCTCTATGTAAATCTAACCCTTCAGCAATGCACACTGTCAGAGATGCCATCTTGGCCTCTCATTTATCATGTAAACATTATTTTGTATAATTTCCTTTTTAATGACAATTGAAATTATTTAACTATACATACTGTTTTTCAAATGTAGTTTCTCATTAACTGAAAATGTATTAATTTGTAGAACTAGTGTAAAAATATTTTAATAAGTAACAATAATTAAAATGTTAATGATGTGAGAAATTACTAGGTCTAGTTCTAGTATCTAATGAGAACTCTGTCTCAGAGTCTAACTTAATTTTCAATCTTTCAAACATAGAAATGTGTTTGTCAGTGTTATATACTGTATTTAGTAACAACTGCTGATGTTGCTGAACTCTAGGAAAATTCTTATATGTTAATAAGTTTTTTCTTCTTATAAGCCAGTATTATAAGTCCAGTTAAATTATGCAAAATCTAATCAAAGGATTCTTTCTGTATTGGCTGCTCTGTTGTCGTGCTGATGAGCCATACTAGTGGTCCGATCTCTGTTGTGTGTGTGACAGTGACTAGTATCAGCTCTAAGAAATGTGATGCAGTGGAAATTATGGAACATATTCACAAGATATTTCCCTGCATCTGAGCAAAAGGTTGACTTCTGCTTTGAAGCAAGATTGCCTAATCATACATGTTTTTGGCTAATGAAACTGTGGCTGCTCTGATAAATCCACAGATAAATGTCTAATCCTATTTTAAAATGAGACTAAGTAGTTGTTTACATGATCAGGGAAATAAAAATGTCAGGCTTTTTTCATTTTATCAGCCAGTACAGCCTATGCCTAATGCTAATAAACATCTCTTGAGGTATCTGCTGAAGACTGCAGGCCTGCTGAAGCTATACATATCAGCTATAGTATGCGCTGCAAGTAGTCGTTGCACCAGTAGATAGACCAAGTTAACCGTGCTTTGGGGAGCTTACGCTGAAACAGAATTTGTGTTTTGTGACTACACATAAAGCTATGCTACAGTCAATAGAGTGCATCTAATCTTGAGAAGTGTGGCAAGAAAACAGCATCTGGCTGGAGGTAAACCTCAGAAACCTAGTGGGTGAGGGATGTCAGTGAAGATAAGTGTGCTTACAAATACTTGGTCAAAACCAAAATGTGTTGCTCTTCATAAATGAGAAATGAGCAGTGTACCCAATTGTTCTCTGCGCACAAAATGTGTGTTAGCTAGTCAGAATTTCAGAGGGAGAAGATAACTAGTTAGTCTAATGTCTGTCTACAGTTCCCTTCATACACCGGGAAAACAAGAAGTAGGCTGTTTTGCAAAAATGATAGAAAAAGAAAACTGAAAATAACGGTAAAGGAAAACTACCGTATTCCTTCTGGTTACATAGTAATGTACTGTTAATGACAGGGCTGAGAACTGCAGGAATCTGGAAGCTCCTACTTCCCCAAAGTGGAAAGCTCCTGCAGAGCTTTGAATTTCCCTAAAATAAGAAGTCTGTTCAACTGTATCTGGTTCCCAGGGAAGGAGTGAAAAAATCATTGTCTTCATTTACTGAGTATTTAACACACCTCCTGAATGCCTGCACTCAATATATTGCATATACATTGTAAAAAGCCAGATCTCCTCCCAAAGGATTCTACAGGTAAATAACATTGTGAAATGTAAAAAGAGAACAGTCCTTCTGCACAGGGTGCAGACTTGGGTGCCTGACCTTGACTTCAAATGCAGATCTCCCCAAATGCTTTCTCCCTCTGTAGTTGCATAACTAGCTGTTCCTGTGAATTTTCCTTTCATATCTCAAGGGAAGGAGACGGAGAAACAAACTGGGAGTTAACCCATTGTATAGCTGCAGATAGTAGCATCTCATAAGTGGTCTATAAGCATGAATGTTTGGGTGCTTTCTAATTTCTCTGTTGATGCGTAATTATGTCAATGTCAATATCTTGGTGTTTAAAAGTACTTTGTCAAATTACAAACAGAAGTGAGAGAAATGAACAAAATAATTAAACCTGTTTAAATACTTTAGTTTTTCCAAAAGAATACTATGGTGCAATTATAAATACTTTATAGTATGGAATTACTTTTGCTGTGGACATTGAAATCAAAGAGTAAACTTGCATTCACATACATGGTGCAGATTTGAGGCCTGTTCCCACATAAAAATACACTTTTTCTCAGGGAAAAAAAGTATCCCTTGAGGCCTGTTTTTTGGCAAGAGATTCTGACCCAATTCATATGTATTACTCAAAAAGTTTACATCCTTTCCTCTCTCTCAGGCCCTGCATGAGAAATTATGGGGGAAAATAATTACATTGTAGATTACATCAGCTTTTTCTTCTTTATTCCCACAGGCACAACAGCTAACAGATCTCGAGCAGAAACTAGCAGTTGCAAAAGATGAATTGGAAAAGGCAGCCCTTGACAAAGTAAGAAATGTAAAGTGATGTAAGAATGTTTATCAACTGTGAATGTTTCAGTGTAATTTGACAAAAACAAATGAAAGTCTTGCAAAAATTTAGATGCATACTTAATTGCATGTACCTGGGAGTAATCCTACTGAAGTCAGTGGAACTAATTATGATGCATGAAATTAAATACAGCTGCAAGTTATTTAAGAGGAGGGAAATCAAGTTAGAAAGAAAGATCTCAAAGACCCACAGAAAGCAGAATGCTACCATTCTTTATGCATTAGAATGCACTAATAAGAGTGTGCCTGTTAGCTGATACTATTTTATCTGAGGTTTAATCTGTATAGAAATGCCTGTCACTTCTTAGGATAGGACTGATGTGACAGAGTGAAGTCTTCTGTGGGCAGAGGTGCATCCTCAGGACAGGGAGGCTGTGGGGAATCCCTAGGGAAGAAGTTTATCAGAAAGGAAAACACTTAAATTTTCTGTTAAGGACTATTTTTAATGTTTTTTTTTTAATGTATTGTTTTTAATAGTGTTCTATTATTTTCAAGTTCAATTAGACATGACAAAAATTATGCCCCTTGCGCTAAAGCATTTTTCTTTGATCATCACAATAATTGAAATCCTTCTCTTGAATGAGGACTTACCTCTAGCATTGCAAAATGTCATCTACATGAGCAATGATCACAGTAGCACTATCCAAGCCTGAGTGTGTTTGTGGTGATATATCAGGTGTTTCTTGCTAGTACAGTGAACAGACCTGTTCCACATATTAACTTAAAAATTGTGTTCCCTGTTGGCATGTGTACATATTCAAAGGTATGCTGTCTCACTAGTGCCAATGTGCTGTCTGTGGCAATGATAAGAGGACACTGGTTGTGGTAAATATCTTCTAAGTTCAGTTACTCGTTATAATGCAGATAGTTGTGAAGGAGAAAGCAAAGAACATTTGACATCAGGAACTTCTAATGAGAAAGCTATTAAGAAATTCAGTCTACAAATTAAAATGGGATTTGCAGCATACCAAACTGACTTTTCCGACCCTACGTTTCCTTCTTAGTAAACATTATGGAATTTTAATTTAGGGCTAGGTTATGATTCTGTAGGCTTACCAGAAGCCTGGTGTTGTCTTGTTGCAAGTTATCATTGAGGAAGTCTTTGGGATGGCATCATTGCTCATGTGCTGTGAAAGTGCAGTGGAATTGGAGCAGGCAAACAGAAGTTAAACAGCAGTGCAAATGAAGGAAAAGGACAAAGTTCATGCCAGTGGAATCGTGAAACAGCTCTATGAGACTAGAAGTACCCATGCTTGAGTAGTTCTAACTGCAAAGTAATAAGACTATTTAAGTTTCAGGTACCTTTTTGCCTGGTCAAGAGCTTTTCTCTATGAACCAAAAATAGTTAGAGATGGCCAATCCTCCATCTATGTCTTCAATGAAGGCTTGGCCTTAACTGGTTCCACAATGTTAGCACAAGTAGTTTCTGCTAAAGGAATGGAATCGATGTATAAAGCAGCACACGTTTTTGGAGCATGATATGTTGGAAAAGAATAATTGAGTGATTGAATCTCAAACTGTGCCCATAAATAGGCATGAAATTGTATTTTTCTTTTGGGAGGCTATCAAAATTCTCTTTTAAATATTTGCTTTAAATATTGTTTGCGTGGACAGTAGACTTAGTGTCTCTCATCAGTGTATTTACACTACAGCATTTTTCTGGTTTCTCTGATGGATCCTTGGAAGCCTGACACATTTTGCACTACCACAGCCCAAGTTGTTCTGTATTGAATTCAACCACATAGCAAGAGTATAAACAGGTCTGGAAAATATAAAAATATGCATCACGTTTTGACAGTATTTTTGGCAGGCAGGCAGCCTATTTTAACCCACAATTGGATATATTCAAGGTTATTGAGAACTTTGTCAAACAGCATCTTTGGTTCCAATGTTGTTTTCCTTAAGTTGTACTATTATGCTGTCCATTTATATATCTCTTATCAGCAAAGTCAAAACTGAATGTTGTTACCTACAGGATGAAAACAAAACAACATATTCTGCTTTTACCTTTGCAAGGGTAAAACGGCTGGCCATAGCCAAGGCAGAGCAAGCACTGAAGGGCAGCAGAGGGAGGTGACAGGATGAGAAATGATCCAGAGGAATTTCAGGAAGGGAAGTGTGTGATTTCTGAAGACCCACCCCTAGCTTAGCTTCTTCCTGGGATCAAGAGGCTACTTTTCCCTCAGAATCAAGGATAACCCTATTCACAAAAGCCCCTGCTTATCTTCCTGAACATCTTTGCTGCTGTTTAATGGTGGGGCATCAGAAGCCAAGGCATACAAATGCAGGGTGCAGGGAGCATTCAGGTCATGTAGTGCTATAATGATTGAGTCCATATCTTCAAGCCAAAGTAAAGCATAATACCTCTGCCAGTTTAGCTTATTTTGGCTATGTCAAATGGCGATTTCTGTTCTCTGTGCAGTCTTTTCTTGAAAAGGCAGGCGAAAAGACATATTACATAAAAGAAGAATGCTAAGATGTTCTCTTGTCACTTAGAAATGAAAAGATCCCCAAGTCAGGTGGGTGAAGTAATCCTTTCCCTTTTACATTGCCATTAGGTCAGAGACGTATCAGCCTGACTTGAGGTTCATACATTTTAATTAGTTGCTCATACAAAATTCTGTCCTCTTTGATGATAATCTAGCTTTCCTCCTCACTGAACACATCTTAAGGGAAAGACATTACATTTTGTCTGTTTGCAAACAAAAATGAACTCCTTTCCATCTCCTGTTTCTTTGATTTTCCTTATTGAGCTGTGTAGGTATAGTCTTTTTGAGGTTGTCTTCGGTCCTGCCATTGAAGTGTTCCCTACTAACTCTTGATGTTTATTTACTTATTTTTTAAAGAAACGCTCACTGTTTCTCACAGATTGTCTCAGTTAAGTGATACACTCCCTAGCTGAACTTCAATGGAAGTTTATCTGACATAAAACATAAAATATTTACCAGGATCTAAAAGTAGTTGTTTAGCAAATAAACAAAATGATGTATACTAAATCTATTACTTAAGATACTTATTCATATAACAGTGAAATATTTTTACATTGTATATGTAACATTTGACGTATGTAGTATTTTTACATGTATTTTCCATCAGCTTTTGCCACAGTATACTTCACAATCCTTCATTTATGTATCTTCAAAAAAAAAAAGATATCTTTGAAGGCTAAAATGTGTGGATGTATTCTGTATTTATAGGCACATTTTTCATACAAAGAATAAAAGCAAGATTTTTTTTAAGGCCAAATGCTGCCTAACTCCCCCTGAAATAAGTATAGCAAAGTTACCACAGTAACTAATGTTTGACTTCAAGTGATTTGCAGTGATACAACAAAGATTTAAAATGGGATCTCAGTGCAGTAATCTCATTGTTCTTACTGCCTCAACTTATTTCAGTGACAGACTGCTGTTTTCATTAATACATCTATCTGTATTTCTATGAACAAAATAGCAGTATTCTAGCTCAAGTTACAAGCACTGTCCTGTAATTAAGAGAATAGCAGTATATTCACCAATTAAAAAGTTAAGCTTTCCTTGAAGCACAGTAATGGATATGGACAATCATGTTCTTAATAGACTGAAAGGCCTGTAGCTTATTTGCTAAACAGTGCAACAGCATAATATGCACGTGCACATACATGAGGGAAGTCATACTTCTGTTAGATTAAAATCAATCTTTATAATGTGGAAAAATACTAATTATTCTGAATGTTATGAACAAAATTCCATGCAAAGTCTGTCTTTGCAATATTTGTGAACATCTGCTTCTACTAACTATTATATGTAAAAATTTGGATGCTGATATTTGCTGTGTTTTTGTTCCTTTAATGACAAAATAATATTTAATAAGTATTTGCAATAATCAATATGAATAAAATGCACAGATGGAAGGGAAGAGTGCAGTGACTTCTTAGGCAGTTTGGTGTGTAATGCACAATAACCTAATCACATAAAAAACTGCATTAAATAGCCTTAATTTCTTCTGTTAATAAGAAAAAGCAGCAGCTGGTTGTAAATGTTTGGTTTAATGTAGAGAGAGAGAAAGCCAACAATTCTGTTCATAATACATCTTACAGAACTGGTGATTTCTTATTTTCCCCAGGAGTCACAGCTGAAAGCTCTGAAGGAAACTGTGCAGCTTTGCCTGTCTTCTGTTCTGCACAATCAGCCTCCCTCTATGAATCAAATCCCTTCAAAACCAGCTGAGACACTGACATCTCCAGCTACAAAGGGCTCAAAAGTTCCATTTCAAGTGACAAGCACCAAGGTATGGCTTCTTCCTCACTTTTTTTTATTTTCAAGCATCTTTGAGAACTTGTCCTGTATGAGCATCAAACTGGAACTAAGCAGGATTTTAAATTCATTGAAAGATTACGATGAATTTTGAAGATAATTCTAAGCCTGTTTCTGATGTCAATAAACTTTTACAAAGTTGGGAAATGGGTACTGTTATTTGCCATGGAATAAAATTCTGTCTATCACTTGCTAAATGAACCATGTCTGTGTAACAAATATTACAAGGAAGATGGACTTACATATAGAACAAGTGGGAATGCTAATTCAGGATTATTTACCTGTCAGACGTTGATAATGTGTTTGTGGTAATACAGCAATAAACAATGAGACAGTTTCTGTTTTTCACAAAAATGCTGTGACAAAGGCTAATATAAAAACATAAAGCAGGCTGAGAGACCCAAACAGAATTTTCCAAAAGGGATCTTTGACTTACACAACATATCCAGCAAATGAGAACAGCAGTTTAGGAGAAAATATGATTAAAGAAAAACTTTGATGAAAAGTGTTGTAATTCAATAGCTTAAAGCAGTTGAATGCAGTTGAGATTTACAGTGATTGACAGCTATCCTGATAATATTCATCTCTAGGGTTGCATTTTGCTCGTGTATTCTACTGATTGAAAAAAATCTAGACCAAGACTGTGATTTCAATTACAAAGGAAATTTTACAGAAGGATAATGGATAGACAGTTAAATGTCCCCCCTTAAAATCCCAAACTCTTTCCTGAAATATACATAGGAATTGCCGACTCATAGCCAATTTGTAATTTTTATATAGCAGCTGTTGATATGCACTATTAGTACAGAGATTGAAGACAAAAATTGGTAATCTTTCTATATGTAATTAAAATTGAAATATAATTTCAGACAGCAGAATATAATTATAAAACTGGATCTCATGTCTTAAAATAATGATTGGAGGTTCCTTAACTCTTTTATGGGAAGAAACCTTCATTTCCAAAACTCATTACCTCTTGAAACAAAGCAGTGTATTAATAACAGCCCATGAGGATAGTAGTGCCTATTTAGATGAGGATTACTGGTTCTCCATTCTGTAGGAGATGGACTCTTCTTGCAGGACTTGCAGGCTGAGCTTCGCCCTGAGATCTCAGGAGCACATTTTTCTTAATGAATGCAGCTATAGAATTGTCTGTTTTCTTCTTATTGTCCGTCTCTTCAGGTTGAGGATGTTTGCACCTGTCATAAAAGCATAGATGCACTGAAAGACAAGGCCTAACAAGTCATCGTGCCTGTGTTTAATAATGGTGTAGGGTCAGAGGCTTTTAAGTATTTGAGCTCTTCTTGGTTTTACAGGTATTACTATACTGCAACAAAGAAAATGGGAATGCAATGTAAAGTTTAGAATTGAGTTTTTGACATTTGATTGAAACAATGTTCTTCATTCTTTTTCCATAATCGAATAGATTTTGTGTTAAATGTTCCTGTTTATAAAATGTAGCAGTATTTCTATGCTGCAGTCTGAGTCCTCTGTATCCCGAGAGTGCTTGAATAAGTTATACTGCCTCTTTAACAGACATTGCTCACATTTCTCTGCACATGGCATATGCAGTGAAAATGTCTGCAAAAATAATGATTTGCAGTCCTGCTCTTCCACACGTTGACACCTCATTATTATAAATCTGTGCATTATCTGTGATTATAAAACCACTGAAATCTGCCACTGTGAAATAGGTTGTCAAGTAATCATAGTCAGTCCAGAATTATACTCTGTATATCTAAGCTATATTATGGAAGGTTTTTTTTTATAATGATACCCATTCTTATGTATCTTTTCATCGGCTTTGTTTTACTCTTACAAACCAACTAAATCTAACTACAGATGTATAGCGTTCTTTCTATATTACATTTGCATAAACATTTCAATATAGCAGGCTAGTATTTAGGTGAATGTAAATGTGTTTGATTACTTCAAATATGTTTTCTTATGTGAAAATGGGAATTTCAGTTGAGCAGTACTTCAGCATCTTGTCATGTTTGATAAGCAGCAGTTTAACCTTCAGAAAAGAAATGATCATTTGTCTGGTAAACATCTTCAGAGGTATTCTCATCCAGCTTAAAAAGTGTTTTCTAAACACGTCAAACTTATTTTAATGTGTGAAAAGGGTACGTCATACGGTGTATGACATCTGTATCACCTGGGGACAATCATCTATGAGATTGGGGTGTTGTTAAAAACAGTGTGAATAAGGTTGAATTTTTGTATCCATAGCTGGTAACCACAATATCTGAGTGCTTGTTAGAGAAGATATTTAAGGTAACAACACAGTGTAGAAAGGATAATTAGAAAAGTAAATTGCCAAATTTCTTGTGAATGTTCATTTTAAAAATTTGATTTGCTAAGGAAGTATTTTGGTCTTTCATGAGACTAATGTGAAGAAACCTAAATCGAGATTCGAAAATCAGTGCATAGTGCTGCTTAAATCATCCGGGTGGTGGGTGGCGGGGGCGGGGGGGGAGTGGAAAACTGTTGATCTGGATAGCTCAGGAATTTGGAATAGCAGGTAGTAATGGGAAATTCTTACATTTAAATCATAGAAAGATTTCCCTTAAATGGATCAGAAGCAGTATCAGTCTAACATGCATTTTGCGACGCCTTAAATGAGTTAATATGTACAATTTACAAGAACGTAAAATACGAGATTGGCACCAATATTTCAGACCAAACACATTTTACCCATCATGTAGCCATCATAACACAGGTGTCATTGGTGAAAGCATTTACTGTGAAAAATGGATTTAAGGCTGTCTGTATGCAAGTTCAGTGACACTAACAACTCAAAGGAAACCATGCGCAATCAGAAAACCAGTCATTAATCCTGAGCTATGAGGTCTTTAACTTTCTGGCTTGTTGACAATTCTTTTTATTATATGATTTCTTTTTGTACCATCATGTCCCAGCAAGTAACTATTCTATATCCTGTAAGTGGAAAATGCTCCCAAGGAAGTTTAGAGTTGTCAGATTTGGCTTCAGCTGCAGCAATTTCCTTGCCTCATTTCTGTGACAGAGGTCATGAGGAAAGAGAAAAATGAGGAGGAGGAGAAGGGCTAAAACTCTGCTTTGCTTTCCTTTTAAATGTCTAGATGAGTGCCTAAGGACCTGGAACTTTACAGGCATTTAGGTACTTAAAGAGTATTGTAAATGGATGTTAATGGATGGAAATTGTAACATCTACTAGGCTACCTGCCGTGGGAAATGTGGGATGGGATAATCTGTGAATCAGAGTACTGGTACTGACTTCCTATTGAGGCCTTTTCTACACTAACTGTATCTTGGCATAAAAAAACCAACTCTGTGAAGTTATAGACGTCTTTTCAATTATATGGAGTCATTAGATGGATTGCATTCTTACACAATTTGTTTTAGTTCCCCTTTCTGAAGAAGGATAACATTACACTTAAATTAATAAATAAATATTTTATTATAATAGCTGTCATTCAAATATCTTTGGCCATGCCCAAGATAACTGTGCCCTGAATGCAACAGAATGAGCTTAAGTAATTTGGAATATTAATGGTAAACCAAAATCAGAAGTGAAACAGAGAAAGCCTTTATTTGCAGTAGTGAGGTTGAATACACAAATAGTGCGGAATACAGCAAAAAGGATACCAGAACAATGACTAGTTTGCTCCAGGGTGTTTTTGCCTAACGTTTTTTCACGTATTCCCCAAATGAATTCTTTCATTATAAATGCCCTGTGGGTTTTGTGGGTTTTGTGAACAGCACTATTTTAAGAGTAGAAATACCCAACTGTGAAGAAGAAGAAAACACTCTCCTCCTATACTGTACATAACTTGAAGGAAGGACCACTTATAAATGCCACTTTAGTGTCCTAGCCTTGACAGAGAAAATACGGGCTGAATAAGAATGAGAACTATCCTTCTGTAGAAATGTAGGGGAACTACCATTTCAGTGTTGCAATACTGGATGCATTTTAAAAAGATTTAAAGATCTTACAAGAAATTACACTTTTGTGCTAACAACTGCTGCAAGGAGCTGTTGCCTCTGCTTTAAATATTGTGACTGTTGTGGATTCCAGCATACAGTGACCAATGTAAAAATGCAGAAAAAATGAAGTACTGTGGGCCATCCTCCTTTCATCCAGAAACAAGTATACTGCATTCCCCATCAAAATGAGGTCGGGGAACTTTATACTAGCTTTAAGCCTAGGAAAATGTTCTTATAGAATCATAGACTGGTTTGGCTTGGAAGGGACCTTAAAGATCATCCAGTCCCAACCCCTCTGCCATGGGCAGGGATACCTCCCACTCGACCAGGTTGCCCGAAGCCCCATCCAACCTGGCTTCGAACACCTCCAGGAATGGGGCATCCACACCTTCTCTGGGCAACCTGTTCCAGTGCCTCACCACCATTTCCACCCCCTTCTTGTGGGAGGTGGAGGGATGAGATTAGAGCTTGTGAAACTGTTCAAAGAAGGTACAGGCCTGGAAATTCAGTCAAGAACAGGCTAGACTCTGAAAAGCGTTTTGGAATGGCCACACAGAAACTCAAGAACATGAGTTTTCTTTGTTGGCACTTTCATGTATTTAGGTTCAATTTAATCCTGCAGTTATTTTGAGGGCATAGATAATGAGCATCTCCTACAGACAGCAATGCTGCTGAAAAGATGACTTTACTGTCAAGAGTCTAAGCTGTTTCACTAATTTTACCAGGATTTTATGTTTTTTTCTGGTTTTGTTGTTTGTGTGTGGTTTTTTTTTTTAACTTAAAAATAATCTGATTTTTCTAGGAAATCGGAATATTTCTTAGGCTCTAGACATTATCCATTTCATTCTACAAAAGTAGAAATGATTGATATAAATATTCTACATGAAGTACTGATACAGTATTTATTTGTACTGAATATTAGTTACAAAACTTTTTATCATGTTATTTATAATACTGAGGATATAATGATTGATAAAAATTTGAAAACAATTTATAATTACATGTGTACACTCGAAAATATGCATAAAGATTTTGAAGAATGAAGAAACATTTGGAATGTGTAGGTTTGGCCCAGTCCATGTTTATGAAGACTGAACAGAGAATTTTTTAAATTGTATTTTAAATTTTTTATAGATCCTAGGAAACTACTACAATAGCTCCAGATTAATGAAAAATTAACCAGCTGAATGTAGCAGTACATCATCTTCTTTCTCTATTTGCAGGTCAGGAAAGAAACCTAAATCGGAACAAATTACTCAAGGAAATAATTTCTGTTTTCTAAAGAAGGAGCTGTTTCTCATCAGAACATGTATCATAATATTCCAGTATAAATGAAGGTTCTGATCCCTGAACAAAGCACTTGCAAATTTGTTGCTCAAGAACCAATAAAACAAGACAAATATAATTATGGGCTTATTTTTGTCATAAGAAAGATTAAGACTCTAAAAGCTTTTCTAATGCGTCTGATTATTTTTACTCAGGGTGACCTCTGTTGTTACAACATGCGGAAAACGTAACTTGGAAATTATTTCTCTTTAGGGAGTAAATTTCAAACTGACTTTGTGTCACTGTGTCAGGAAGCAAATTTTGTTGATGATAACCCCACTTCAGAGACCAAATGACAGGTAAAAGGAATTACTTTGAAAAATTAAAGATGCTAGGCTGAATTAAAAAAAATGTTAGTGAAAGGGAGTGGACACCTGAAATTCACAATATGCGTATGCTTTTTGACAATACAGTCTCTCTCTCGTGGACTTGGAAAACCAAAGCTCTATCAAGTAAAATATTTGTGACTGTTTTTTTCCAATTTTCTGCTGATTTTGCTTCCTTGCTGTTGCCCAAATTACTGTCTGCATCTGCTTGGTGTTTTGCACCATGACGGCAGAGTAGTTCAAGTAGTCAGATTTTCGTCTTTCCCTGCTTGCTTTCATTTTCCTCTTCTTCGTCGCTAAATACTCATCATCTTTCATCTTAACTTACTACTTCTAAGCATTATTCTCTCATTCTGTCTAGCTAAATATTCCCTTCTGAATCTCCTGTTCTTTCCTTAAACTTAAAAATAGTCAATATCACGACACTCTTTTCCTGTAAAATGAATGTTCAGATCTCAGGGCCAGGTGTTGTCTGAGGCAGCTTTGTTAAAGGGTTTGTTTCAAAAAGATCATAAAATATAAGATTAGACCTGAAACAGTGATGGACTTTAAACAAAAATTTAGCCTGTTTAGTTAGCTGTGATGGTAAAAGAAAATTCTCTGTAATTATGGAAAATGCATAGAGCAGAACTTCTTTTATATGAAATTGAACTCCGGGATAATACAAACCAATACAAATGTAGCAATGTGTGCTCAAATCTCTTTGGAAATTCTGTGTGTTCACAACTGAGGAGAAAAAAAAGTGTGTACCTTCACAACTTTACCAGAGGAAACGGATTGAAACTAAGGGCACAAAATACAACATCTGTGGCCAGCTATGAGTAAACAGAAAGAATGTCAAGGACAGTGAATAGGATTGTGCTCCATTAAAGCCTTAGGAAGGCTGCCTCTGTGGTACCTCACTGCTTTTCTACATTTGTTTCCTCCACCTTTACTTCTGACAGAGTTAATGAGATATTACTATCACCTGCAGTTTCAGTGACCTGTAGTTCATTGCATTCAGCAAAGGGATTGGGAAACTCTAACTAAAAAAAAAAAAAAAAGACAATTAGTAAAAGCAGTGTCATCCACATTTATAATATGCAACGACATAGAATCATATAACCCTTTCCTAAGACAAAACATTATGAAAATAAAATAACACTGAAAAATGACACCTTCCATTGTTTTAGAATTTAATTTCAAAGTAAGTAAAGAATACATGTGTCCTTTTAAGGTACTTACCATAGAAACCTCAGGTACTAAGAGTATCTGTAAGCCTAATGTAGTAAGAAATTTGTTTTTAAAAAGATGAAAGGTAAATTAATTGCAGAAGCATGACTAGCATAACCTATTCCTTCATGAAATTCTCTCCTGTTGTGCATTTCATAGCTCTCTTTAGGCTTACAGACTTTTATTATCATTATGATCAACTAGATACCAACTATAGTCTTGTATTATTTTTTTTTAATGATGCTTCATAAGAGTACAGCAACTATTCCTTGTATGTTTTACTTCCTAAATTTGCTTCAGATTGAATATGATTTTATTTCCTCAGAAAGCTTCCACAGAACTTTTTCTAGAGTGCTCTTTCTTCAGTGACTAATTTTTAATAAAATTTTATTACATGCTGGAAAACATTTAACACCGGAGATCATTAAACTGAAAGTTGAAGATCTTTGATTTTATTGCTTACTTAAAAGAAGTCTTCATTATCTTGATAGTAAATTGGTTTTAGAGGTTTTTTTATTTTATTTTATTTTATTTTTTAAACTAAGTACAATCAAGGGAAACTGGAGGGGGAAAAAAATAAAAGCACCTGGCATCTCTTATGTCATCCATATCCCAAAACAATATCATTCTCATTGAAGTTTGTGACATGATCTTTATAATTATCCTCATTTCACAGATTAACTATTTGACATCTCTCCTTCTTGTTATAGGATATAAGTAGCTAAACTGGCCCATTAGCCCAGGGTTCCTCTGAAATTAGCAACAGGCTAATGGGCTGAGGACATAACTGGTGACCACCTATTACTGCTCTTTCTCTGGCTGTTATCTGCAGTTCAGTTTGCCTGTGTATGAAGAACTCCCTCCAAAGAATGTCCTCTTTTTTTTTTTTCTTTTAGTTCTCGTCTTATTTTATAAAGTTTCCCACAATCTAGAACATGATATGTGTCAAAAATACTCTGGACTACCATTTGACAGTGGCTGAAAAGTGATGTGAGCATGTCGAGTTTAAATTTTTTAAGGGATGTGTGATCATCTCGCATGGACCTGGGGTAATCTGGGGTAAGCAGACAGTTTACATTGATCTTCTCAAATTCTGCTCCAGTCTAAAACTAGGCTTCAGTGCTATAGCAGCCTCAGGCTGGCTGTGAGGTTTAACAGCTTTCTGGATAAGCTTATTTTTCTTTTTCTCTATCAAAGGGGAGGAAGGATCCCCTTAATTACATTTCAGGTGTTATTTTTAAGATATCTGTCCTCTCCTGCTCAAATCTCATATGAAGTGATGGTCTTTTTCAACACTTTTTTTTAATCTCCCCTTGTGACAGTGGAGATGACTGGGAGAACATACAGTATTTCTAATCTTATTTTAAGTTGCATTTAGCAGAAAGATAGTAACACATCACTTTATCTTATGACTTTACTAGCTGATGTATTGGTTATGTGTTCCACTGAAAAACACGGACATGTAAGAAGGCTGGCCATTGTAATACTTCATTTTTTGTTGAAAGCAGTTAAAAAGAGACTGAATTTATGCGCCTTTGCAATTCTACTTTAGTAAACCTACTTTAAAATTTGTTAGTGTTAATGCTTTATTCTAACAATGTCACATGTAAAAAGATATGAAATGTGCAAAGGGTCTCATTAATCATTTTAAGAGGCTTACAAGCTTAAATGTAATTGTGAAAGTACTCCCAAGGGAATTTTGCTACCCAAGGATGCATTAAAGCTTTATATGATAATTATTAATGTGGTTATCCTGTATACAAAATCTATCGTCAATCTACTGTTGCAAAGTTTCACTTGGTATCTGTATATGGAGCTAAGTGGGAAACATTAGAGATAGGTAAGTGTTCTTTTTCTTTTATTTGAGCAAAGACGTGACTTGGAAAACATTCACAAAGATGTATCATTGATTCTTGAGAACTGGTTATTTTCACCATTAATAAACACTGATTTTTCTGGTAATTAGATGAAAACCATTGCATTGAACCATTAAGCATAAGAAATGCAGAATAGACTGGTGATAAACCTAAGGCAATCAAGTTCAATTTAGTTTTGAGTAATTTAAGAAATCACCTACTGAGGTAAAACTGAAGTCTCATTATATTCCATAATTCTTAAGCTGTCCCTTATTCTAAATTTATTATTGTATAAATCTAAAATGTTATTTATTTTATTTTCAGTAAACAAGTAACAGTCTGAAGGAATGTGCTCTTTATTCATGGAAAAGCTGACATTTAATTAAACAAACAAACAAAGGCTTTTAGTATCAAGCCTAAACTTTTTCAAATCTTAAATTTAAATGGGTGCTGTTAAAATTGAATGTTTGAAATGAAGACAAATGGAGTTGTAACATTAATATTGATTTTTTTATTACTAAATATTTGAGACAGTTTATGGATTATTTATAGACACCTATTTTCTAATATCTCTTAAAAAATGGTAGTCCTCATTTCCGAAAGTTCATGTACCTGTGGCCATGATGACAATTGTGTTGTCAGGGACTTTTTTTATGAGGACAGTTGTGTTGATAAGAAGAGCTTAAAGAAACAGACAATTGGATGGAAACACTTTATTTTGGAAAAACTCCCTTTACCAGGATTTCTGCTTTTTCTTAAATCAATAAAAAGGCTCATTTAAGGCATGACTTAGGGGAAAATGCAACAGTTTCAAAAAGAAAAAGCATTTGTTTGTGAACTTGGTTCTGAAACTTAACTTCTGCTTCAGAAGGGCTCCAACTTCATTGAGTCAGTCCTCCTGGGGTCTGTAACTCCTCTGACACTGTGTT
This sequence comes from Chauna torquata, assembly GCA_013399475.1. NCBI lineage: Eukaryota > Metazoa > Chordata > Aves > Anseriformes > Anhimidae > Chauna > Chauna torquata. The sequence continues at coordinate 62,015 of VXAL01012250.1, forward strand.
TTGTCTTCCTGAAAATGCAAATGCTCATATTTGTGACTGTAACTTCAGTAGCTGCTTATGTTCATCTGGGAAGGCTGTAATTGCCTATAAAACATATTCTGACACAATGTATTATTGCTGCTCTGAAATGTAAGAAGTGTTATACAGTGTTCATTATCCCTTGGCTAATTGCTTTTTCCTTTGTGATGGGTGTAGAAAATCAAGACCCTTACTGAAGCAATGTGTTTATTTGGTTGCTTCAGTTTCTTAAGTATTATGAAGTCAAAAACAAATAAACAACAAAAACACTCTAAGATGCTCAGTATGATAAAAGTTTTGTAAAAGAAAATTTTGAAGTTTTCTTCTCTGCATTGAAGGACACCCTGTTTTAAAACTTCAGAAATTGTAGAAAAGTGGAAAGAATGAGATAAAGGAGTTTGTACTCTGTTGTCAAAACTAAATAAGCAAAACGATGCATAGCTCACTTTGTCCATGGCTGTGGGAAGCTTCCAGCTGCCTGAAAGACCATGGTGGTGTACAGAGATGGTGAGTGGTGTGGAGCTCCTGTTGTCCATGGCTGTGGAGAGCTCCCAGCTGCCTGTAGGATCATGGTGGGGTAGAGAGACAGTGGGCAGTAAGGAGATCCCTTTGTCCATGGTTTTGGGGAGCCTCCGGCTTCCTGTAGGGCCATGATGCAATACAGAGGCTGTGTGTGTTTCCTTATTCTTAGGTCAGTGTCCCCGTAGAAAGTTTCTGGCTGAGTAATGGAGGCCATAGTCCGGTGGTATCTCTGTGCATGGCTGCACCTGTCGAAGACAGGAGAATCAACAACTGGAGCAACTATTATCTTGCACCAAAGACAGCCTCTGCCTCCTTGCCTGGGGCTCTCCCAGCCTCATGCCAAGGCTGTCCATCTCACATCTTCCTGATGGCCAGTTGATATCCCTATGGAACCAAGCATTCCACCCACCTCACTCTTACATGGGCCACCACAAGTGTTGTGCCAACCATGAAATCGCCTCTGCACCACTAGGGATGGTGTCAGGAGCTCATCTGGGGCCCAGCCGTTGGCTACTCATGGTAAAAGGGTGGGGAGCTCCCTTTGCCCACAGCTGTACGGAGCTTCCGTGTCCCTGCAAGATCATAATGGAGTACGGGCTAGGGGTATCTTATCTGTCCCGAGTAGTATTAACAAGTCTGTGGAGGGAGAGGAAAGGAGTGTGCTATGGTTTGGTCACATTCCTGCCTGGGTGTCCAGCTGGAATGCATAGGAGGAGCAGACTCAGCCTCCCTGCCCTGCCAGACCCTGCCTGCTCTCACCTTCCTGCCCTTGCTCACCTAGAATAAGAAACTGATAATAGAGCAATTGATAATGTGAGGGAGGGAAATAAGGTAGTTTTAGCAGCAATTGAAAGAGCAGTAGCTCAGCAAAGGTTGAGAGAAAATCAAAAGCAGAAGGTCCTATTTGCTGCCCAATTTTAAAAATTTGCGCTGCTATTTGCTGCTGAAATTTGTGGGGTTGAAGGTTAAATTCCAGAAGAAAAATGCTTGTTGAATTGACTGAAGGTTCCGCACTTTTGGAATTAAGACGTCCGATACCAAACCCTGCATCCATGAGTTGCTGATGACACTGAGGAAGTCTCAGTATGAACTACAAGACTCATGCCTTTCTCTCCCTGACATGAATTGCAGATTTTGCCAGGGACTGTCGTGTGCTACACACTTCAATTGCACACTGGAATGAAATACATAAATTAGCCTGTCTCCTTGGTTCACTGCAAACTATTACATTTTCTGTAACTGACAGAACAAGAGGCAATGGGCACAAACTGAAGCAGAGGAGGTTCCCTCTGAAGATCAGGAAGCACTTCTTTACTTTGGGGGCGACTGTGCACTGGCACAAGTTGCCCAGAGAGGTTGTGCAGTCTACCTCCTTGGAGATATTCAAAAGCCATTTGGACGTCGTCTTGGGCAAGTGGCTTTAGGTGACCCCTCTTGAGCAGGAGAGTTGGATCAGATGACTTCCAGAGGTCCCTTCCAACCTCACTCATTCTGTTATTCTGTGAAAATATTTCATAAAGATTTAAGAATGTGCAAATAAAGGTCCATGTAAGCAAGCAATTTAGTGCAATAGGACAGAACAAAAAGTTTCAGAAGGGGGTTATTTTTATATGTGTATGTATGTACTAATGCACTAATTAAATTGCTTTGTTGTCTTGAGGCAAGGTAGGTTGATAGGACATAGTGATTGGTGGCTGCCACTTAAGTGGAGTAACGAGCACCGGCAGATGATGGTGGTGAATGGTGCCCGACAAGTGGAAGAGCAAAATCAAGCTGATGACTTTTTTCATAACAAGGTAGTGATGGTAAGAGACTACCGAGCTAGATTTCTTTCATCTCGTAAGGGAGATTGAACTAAGTATTGATTAAGAATTTTCAAAACTTTTAAGAAATCTCATTGAAATTACCATTTTCTCTGAAGAAAAAATTAATTTTATAGAATTATCTTTCAAGAAAGTTCACATACAGCAACAATTAAACTCAAGCAGTCCAAATAAGGAGTCGTCTGAGAGTACTGAAAAGATGCTGGAAGGACAACAAAGATCTTAAATGACATCTGTAGCAATAATATTAAAGGAAGAGATTTTTATCAAACCAGTAACAACTGAAATGCAGCATACTGTTTGAATAGGATGAGTCAAACTTTTCAGCAATCAGGAGTATAGTATTTTAAAATGAAATTCAAAAGAGTTTTCAAGGCTGAATACAAGGCGGGGCGGGGGGGTTGCTTCATGGATTTATTTGTGCCCGTGAATATATACCTCTTTCTCTAGCCATCCGTGAATTTTGCATACTACAAAATATTAGGTATTCCAACTTGCCCAATCTACAAGAAAGCAGATGTTAAAATTTAATAATGATTAAGGGAATGTAAAATTGTAGGTTTAGATCATAAATATGTATGTGATTGGCATTTCTAAGTGTATTTTTTCCTCTAATAATACTGGTTATATGTATGACGGTCCAACAAAAACCTCTCCTGTTTTTCAAACCTAGTTAATTCTATTTCCTTTTCTTGTTGTTTTAGCTGCAGATATAGTAGACATCTAGAGCTACTGACATACAAATGATTATTAGAAGAAATATGAAGTGAAATGATCCATATCAAGTGAGCTAATTTTATTCTGGCATTAGACACAAGTGCTCACAAGTAATTAGACCACTCAAAAATTAAAAAACAAACAAACAACAACAACAAAAAAAAAAACAAAAAAACCAAACCTACCTATCTACCCCTCTGATACCCTGTTGGAGTAATACTTTGGCATCAGTGAAAGTTGGTGTCCACTATGAATGTATTGTATTGTGGTACACATTAAGGACAGAAAAAAACACTTGTGGGCATCTAATCTCAGCTGGCATATTTGCCACAAAAGCTTTCTATAATGAATTTGTTGTATACCGTCAGAATTTTAATCTATCAATTTATCGTTTGTATAAAAACTCTTTAATGCTTTCATCAATGTCCTCAGCACCAGAAATTCAGTAAAAAGGAGTTATAAACATCTAACTTGGACCTTCTTTCCTATCTTGCATGTTGTGATCCAGTGAAATTATTTAAATCCAGATTCTACCTGTTCCTACATGAACGTTCAATGGAAGAAAAACTAGGCAACTCTCTCTTGTCGTCCATAGTTCATTTGGCAGAATTAAAACCACCCCCAGTTCTCCATTACCTTGAAGCACTTCTTGCTTTTTTGGTATTAGAAGAGCTGAAAAGATAAAATCTAGATGAGGACAGTAAATTTCATTACTTAATTTAGTGTCTGATGTTGTATCATCATTACTAAGTACTCCTAGAAGCATTCTACTACTGCTTTGGAGAGAATGCCACCTGAAGCTGTAGGAAAATGCTGTCCAGCCCATTATTATTTATTAATTTGACTACTATGAGTTAAGCTCTTTCCAAACACATGGAAAGATGCATTTTATAGTTTTACAAGCAGGAAAGTCTTTCCCTGTCAAGCTAATATATCACAGCTGACTCCAGTGCATTGCTAACAAATTACATACTGGCAAGTCATCCCGGCAACAGCCTAAAATGATGAAGAAAAAGGACACAGATAAGTACATGACGTATTACCAAGTCAAAAGTTACTAAGAGGAAATGTGATTAAAGAAATGATGTGGAAATAAATTCATGCATTAGTGAGCAGTATGTCCAGTGCTGCCTTTTTCCCTTGTAAAACCTGTTTTCTATTATGAAGATTGACACTATCTTGATTAAATTTGGTTTTAGACTACTTTTCATTATTCTAAATTATTTGCAATAGGAATCATTAGGCATAGGATCAAGAATTATGGAAAACTTTGAAAGGAAGAGATGTTAAATCTCAAGCTCTTCCAATTATAGTCCTCCTATATTCCCTTTTTTAATTTCAGATTTAACAATGACAACTACCTGCTCAATGTTTCACCAATCACTTAATGCAAAGGATCCTAGGAGTACTAGGTTGATTGTGTATTTTGTAGAATGACTTTAAAAATACTTTGTATTTATGGGAATACAAATAGATTATAAATATCTGAAATACATTATCAGAAACCTGCTTACCCTCCTGAACAGAAGTGCTATAAGCTGTAGATGATGGTATTCACCGTGACCTAATTTAGGTACAAATGCTGCCGTGCTGTTTATTTAGGCATCATGCTAACATTACCATGTGACAGTCAGCTTGGAAATATGTGATGCTGTTCTAGCAGGAATGCATTTTCTGGTTTTAGAACCTCTCAAATAATGAGCAGAAGGGGACAGAAAGGTATGTTTCTTAGTGCAATGGCATAACTGTAGAGAGAAGCAGAGGGGTTAAATCTTTATTTTTCTCTTCATAAGCTTATATTCCCATTACAGTAGTGAAGTATAAACAATAACCCCAGCTGTCTTTAATTTAGCTGTCCTGAGCATCTGGAGCAGTCCAGCTTCAGCTGACAGCAGGTAGAAAAGATGACAGGAAAAGCTAAAGAAGCAAAGAGAACTAGCGGCTTTGTTTGTTAAAGTTAGCTGTGTCTAGCCCAAGTGACGTGCAACTCAGTATTTTCTGATTCTCCCTGCTTTGTAGGCAGATTCTGCAGTGTTTGCTACTGTGCAGACACTGCTGTGATTGTAGTGTTGACATAGCATCTCTGTTGGTGGTTGTTGTTGTTGTTCCCCCAGGACTATTTTAGAGCTTTCCAGTAGTTAGTTACTTGATTAGAAAAATTCTTAGCAGGAACATAGATGAAAGTTTGTGATAGCAGCAGACCTGTGAGAGAGAGACAGCCACATTTGGCAGGAGCACATAATAAACTGTAAGTACAACTAATAGCTTAAACAGTAAAGGGATTAATTCCTTTTAGAAAGGAAAGCTTTCTAATGTTTTAATCAAACAGGGTAATAAAAAACTCGATAAATTTCTAAAATGCACATTTTTCCGTAGAAGCATGTATGTATCAAACAGACCCAGGATTTATACTGCAAACAATAATAGTATAGTATCTTGTTCCTGTGTTTGCCACACTGTTTGTCATTTCATACTTTTTTTCCCTGGATATTGCTGAATGTTGTGGTTGTATTTTGACTTCAGTTCTTTAAAAGAAACAGTAACAAAGTGCTTCTACTACCTCTGCACCACCCTGGGACATAATCTCTCTGAATCTCTGTGTAGAACTTTAGAGATTTTTGCTAATACCTTTAGTTCCTTTGGTCTGTTTTGCTATGAGGTCACTGTAAGTGCATGAAGTACGGGCTCGTTTTATTATTTGAACTTTTCATTTATCTTCTCTCTCTTATTGTAACTCCTGATACGAATTTCAGAAGAATTTATTTTATTTCTTTCCTGTTTAATATTGAAAATGTATAAGCATAATTCCTACTTCAATTTCTTTTCAAAAATTTTTCTGCCATCAAGGAACATCTTCAATTGAAATATCAACCACTAGGTTAAACCTAAATTATTCTGGCCTTGAACAGGATTGTCTATTCATTGAGTTACCAGATCTTTCACAGATGAAGTATAATTAGAATGAAAATATCGACGGTTATACATACATTTTTACAGACATAAGCTTATTACTATATGCACTTATCTATAGTGTTTTCTGTAGTATTTTCTCTTTTCCTTCTCTTTCAATAACCCCTGAAAGTTAACAATCCATTTTTCTGTGCTCATATACGACGGATTCTTCTGCGCCTATACAATAAACATTGGTGACCCATGCCACATAAAGAAGCAAATCTGTCCCACTGTCATGAGTTGTTGGTCATAGGTTATCTGGCAGAAAAGGTGAATATGAGGAAAATTTATTTGGTCACAAATTCTCATATTGTGAAACATTTAATGGATGAATATTAGAGGTGCCACATCTCTGTGCCAGAATTCCATTAGTGGCTCATGGAATCCAACACAGAAGAGCATATATTTGCAAATAGGATGGTGATTGCTCAAATGGATAATTGCTCCAATTTATTAAGTAATGTGAAGAAAATCTACTTTTGTAGTTAGCAGATAGTCTAGTCACAGAATCACAGAATGTCACAATAAACAAGTGATAAATACAAACAGATATACAGATTGCATTTCATCTGACTCATCTCCAAATCTAAACTTTACTTTAATATGGTTTTTCTTGTGGGGAAAAAAAAAAAAAAAAAACAACAGTGCTGACTGATGAATGGTCGGTGATTCAGGAAATTAGAAAAAAAAAGTGTGGAAAAGTGAAATATTCTTGATAATTTAACACTGGGAGAAAAACGTTTTAGCTTTAAGGATGCCTTTGAATTCAGATGGCTAAGAATTGCGCATAATTCAGAAGAAAGCTAAATTATTTCTAAACTATTTTCCATATGAAACCATCAATATATGGCTATGGAATTCCTCACCACTGAAGAAACATGAATAGGAAAAGAGCAGTACAGTTGCAGTAGTTGACAACTTGCCCTGAATTGTTGCTGATCTGGAGTGGATGTAGTGGTATTCATAGATGATAAAAAAGAGCTGTTCTCTCATTGTGTGTTATTGTAAATCTGCTATTCTGTGCTACTAAAGGAGGGCTGTTAAGGAAAGGAAATGCACTCCACCTCTTTTCACAGGTGAAGGAAAATAAAAAGTAAGGGTAGTTCTTTCTTAAATTTAGTACTTTTATTCTGTCAAATATTGACAGAATATTCATGGAGAAACACTGGAGCAGACACGTGCATTATGTACCTTTCTAATGCTGTTTCTTTAACCAGTGCCCCTCTGTAGTTACTAAACGCCTTAGGGTGTGCGTTGCTAGTATGAACAGCTCCGTAAACCTTTTGGATTAAACCAAGTTTAATGATGTGGAAATTTGATGTTTTGCACTACATCTGTATACATCTATCAATACTTTCCCTACTGAAGGTGTTACCAAAATCCACCCTTCTTTCGTGAATGTTGATCTTCATGCAAAAGTTTTCCCCCGGAGGAAGGATATGTATAACTACTATATGTTTTTTGAATTCAAATCTTGACCTTGTTCCTCATTATTTACGGAGCTAACCTATTAAAAATTGATTATACCCCACCAGATTTTTTTTTCCTGTGAAGAACACAATTTGCAATATTCCTTTTTCCAAGTACTCCAAAACCCTTTGAAAAGTCAGTGATTCCTGGAGTGGCTTACACTGCAGACAGAAACAGCCTGCCGTTTAGAAGCACCTTATACACAAAACTACAGATGTATTTTATCCAGATGGAAATTTTACCTTTCTGATGTCTTAATACTTTCTTTTAAAGGACAGTGAGATTTCCAGTTGTTTTAGAACAGCTGCCATTGATTGGGTCTTACATTGTGGTTTTGGATAATTTTCTGATTTTGGAATCATTCTGAAGATGCATTAGAACTGCACAGTCCTTGAACATAGTCCTTTCTTGATAGCACATCTTAGAGGAACACAGTCCAGCTGGTATGTCTCATTAGCTGTGCTGATTCATATCAGTATTCTGCTGTTCAGGTGACTGGTTATATCTTTATTAACAACCAGTATCCCAGTGAGAATAACTCATGCTTCTTCCAACTCTCAAGGAATTGTGCAGGCTCTGTTCTCTTTGGGAACAGAGTGGAAAAACTATTACGTTTCTGATACTGATCAACAGGAAGTGTGGGTACAGAAGAAGCAACTCTTGATTTGCCTGTACCTAAGAGGACTTTATAGCTGCTGCTGTCTGCCTTTGAAGGTTTGAAAGGAGTTATTCAGTATCTTGAGTAGCATATCACACTTAACAATTTCTGCAGAGTTTAGACAACAGTTTTCAGTTCTTATTCCTTGTGAAGTTGCTGTACTACTGAATGAATACCAAAGGCACACAGGATGATAGTGTGACTATGGAGTATACTGCAAATAAATTATTTAGAGTAGAAGATAGAATAGTTCCGATAGAAGAGACATCATCTAGTCCAACTGCCTGACCACTTAACCACTGACCACTTACACGTTGGCATCTTCTCCTATCCAAAAAATTACAGATGCTAGAGTAAGGGGAGTGCTCTGACTCAGAATACTTCTATCGCAGTACTTGGGCTAGAACATCAGCTCAGTTGTGCAAATGTTAACCTGGAGAGAACCAAGTCCTGTCTTCTCAATTTCTAGTTGGACTATCATGAAGCATAGTATTGCTGTAGTTCTGAATTCAGACATTTGAAAAAAAAAA
>VXAL01012250.1:70712-86086 GCA_013399475.1 Chauna torquata
AAAAAAAAGCATTTTGGTGATTCCATGGTTCATCTTCCTTCATGTTTCTGTCATGACGTGACAGTGTAGTGTCCCAGAGCACTGCAAAGATAGAAAAGTTCAATGTTGAACTCCCATTGCAAATCAAGTGGGAGAAAAAAGTGAAAGCACAAGGTCTCAAATGCATGATTTTAAGATTAGACTAGCCTCAGTGGAGTTGCATAAAATTGTTTCAATATTAATTTAGAGACTAAAATAGTAGAAGCACATCATCCAGCTTTTACATGAAGTAATCTATACAACAAAGTTACCAAGCTGTATCAAAATTGTCTTGAAAGGCAATAAGGTGGTTAGGTAAGTGCCAAAAGCAACTAAATTTAGTCAAGGTGACCCTTCCTCCTCAAACAATAACACTGTGTCTAGACATTTACAGTACGTGCAGTGTGTTATGTTACACACATGTATCTCAGACCTCCAGTCACAGCAAGCAAGTCTAAATCTCTATGAAGAAGACATTTGAAAACTCAGCAAATCTACAGGTATGCTGTTTATAGGTTAAAATGTATATATTATTTACTGATGACATTTTTTGTTTATTTGTTTTTCCAAAGTGCACATTAGTAGATCACTAGGGAGTACTGATGTGGTAGATATCTTAACACGTAATCAAATGGAGGTCTGAGCCACTCTGCTATGCAGTATAGCACTTGAACAAATGCTGTATAACCTGTACTCTGCAGCTGAATATTTTTAATTTGTTAATATTGTACACTTTAGTTTTGATATTTCTATGCAGAATATATACTATAGTTTACTTATTAACCCGATTTATATATTTTTTTCCTATTTCCATATTTTAAATGTGTATGAATTCTCAGGAATTATAAAATGTATTCACTCTCCATGCTTAGGGCCTAAAAGAATGCTTGTGTTTGGAGATGGAATTATTTCTGTATTCTACCACAATATTCTTAATTTTGATTCTGTCATTTCACTTATTATCCCTGTGTGGGGTAAGCAGTGTAAGAGGCAGCATGGCCAACTAAATAAAATAAAGTTTTGTTCCTATTATTTCCACTAATTAAGTGGTCCTGTGGTTTGCCATGCTTTACTTCTGTTTTCTCATCCATGAAATAAGTGGCATTGTCTATTGAAAAACACTGTAGGTGAGCTCTTTTGAGCATGCTGATTGTTCTCAAGTCCACACTTTTTCATTATTTCAAATAAGTTTCAATTTATGATGCAACAAGCAAGAATTAAAAATAAGGACATGAGATAGTTATTCATGCAAGGTTGTCTCTGCTGTTCGTGGTGTCATGTAGGCATGTTATCAGAGTATATTATATTTGCTCTTTTTCAGTTTTCGGTTGTCTCTAGTGCCTGTTTCTTTTTCTTGTATTACAGCAGTTGTCTCTTTTCTTATGTTTTCTGGTATCATGTCCTTTTTTTTTTTTTTTTATGGGTAGCACTGTCTACGTGATGAATTTTCAGCAACCCTAAGGCTCTGATTTGAATAGGTCAGTCAGCCAATGTTCTCTATCTCTCTCTATCCTTATGTAATCCTTCAGGTACTCCGACTGCTGAACTGTTTTTGAATCTGTGTTGGTCTTCGCAGGTGACAACACAAGTAGGTAGAAAGTTATAATATCCAGAAACAGATTGAGAGCTCTGATAGTACTTAGAGGAGCTGTAAGGGGATTCTGCAACCTCAAGTTATATTCTTAGGGCAGTTGTCTTGAAGGTGCACTAGGGAAAAAATATTTTAAAAGTTGTTTTTTATACTAAGAAATAAATGAAGTTCACATAATATGTTTTCAGACAATCTTATAAGGCCCTGAAAGTCATATCAAAGTCTATTCTCTCTTTCTTGGAGTTCAAAAATATACTCAAGAAAAAGATGTGAAGGATATTTTTGTTAGACAGAATAAGGCAGCAAAATGTAGTAGAGCTAATCCTGCCTTTTACAAAATTATTAGGAAAATATCACAGTGCTTCATATCAAGTCTGTAGCATAGACCATACTTCACAGAATTGATCCTTTAGGTGACTATGGGATACAAAAAGTAGATACAGCTTTTACTGTGTACAAAACCCATCATTTCTCAAGTTGCTCCCAATTCTTTTGCTTGACTTAGAGAAAAAAAAAGTAAAAGTTTATAATCAAAAAACAATTAATGATGTGGATGCTGGAAGACTTAGCAAGTCCTTCAACAGCACAATAATTCAAGAAAGTCTTGACACACTACATGAAGAATACGGTCATATTTTTAGGCCAAAAATTTAGAGTCTTCAGATAATAAAAGTAAATCTTTGGCCATTTTAGATGTTGTTCTACTTTTCTTTTTAGCTTGGTAATGTTGGTTTTGGTGTGCTGGGTGAAATAAAGTGCTTCAGAAGCAGTTTAGCAATGATATTTTTATACTCTTAAATGCATCTGTGTGATGCATAAACACTTATGTGATATAAATAAGGGTTTTAGGACCCACTTCTCCTGAGAAATTTGTGGAAAGGCTGTCTGTAGAGTTAACAATACACTACAGGATGAATTATAAAAATGTCTGCAGCATAACTTTATGGTAAGGCAGTGACCTAGTTGTAGCACCGTGAGATCTGAACTCAGGACTGAAATTCTGTAGCGCCACAGAGGCATTTTCTTGAAAATCTGTGACAGACCAGACAGGGAAACTCAGTCCAGAAAGATTATATGAGCAGTTTGCATTTGGGGATTACAAAAAAAAGAGGCAGAGGACCTCTTATAGCAATTACACCTTTTTTTTTTGTAAGACACTGAGCCTGCTCAGGTTGTACTGAAAGTGCTCCAGTGGTGCCTGGATTTTACAGGAACAAACCCGTGATGTTATCAACAGCTTTCCACAGCAGCCAGCTGTCCTCACAGTACTCACTTTTCACTACATTATTAGAGGCAATGCTAGCCTTCACAAGATGTTTGTATCATACAGCTGACTTGAAAGAAAGCAAATTGTATAGCAATAGAGCATTTCTGTCACCTATAAAAGTCAAGATTAACAAAAGCTAGGTCTACAATTGGAGTAGAGTAGATCTAACGGGACTTGGTAAATTTTCTGACTGGATTATTCAAAGTATAGTTTTGTTTTTGTTCTTTAAGGTACCAACTCTCATCTGTTGGTACACACTCATAAAAGAGAGGTTTTTCAAAAAATATTTTTCTCCTCTTTATGTATTAGCCAAATAATTAGAGTGAGGCAGAAAATGCAGATAGCTTTGGGAACACCTACCTGCTTACACACAAAACCCCAACAGATGTCACACAGAGGAATTATTTTAGCATTTCCACTGGCTTCTCATACGGAATTCAGTGTCACTTGCTGATGATAATACTGAAATCTTGCATTGTTTTTTACTGGTATTTTTTTCTAATGGGATCATTTTATAGGTTCCTAAATACACAGAAATTTTAGCTCAATGTTTTTATTAGTATAATTTAAGTTTGTGAATAATAACTTAGAATATGAATGTGAATATCCAGTTTGGATATTTTTTAGCAAAGAAAATGACCTGTTTGGGTTTGGCAGCCTGTGAGCAAAGTGTCCTTTAAATTCACTTCACAGTTATGTCCTCTACTAAAGAGCAAACAAACAGTAGGCTAACCTACCACTGGTAGTAAATGAGAAATTATGTAGACTCTGGATGCTAAAAGTTGCATTTTTTATTGGATTAGCATAAAATAACTGGGCATGGGTGTTTTTGTAATTGGGATTCATTTGGAAAATTTTATAAATGTCAGTGACCCTCAAAGTTGAATAGATGTTTTTTTGCGGTGTTATTGTGATGCAGTGCCATTTCAAGTAATGTCAGAATGCCATCTGTCCTCAAATTTCTTATAGTTTTTTACACTGCAGGTTTCCTCATGAATTTAGCTGCAGTTTTCAGTTCTGTTATCTGCAGAAAACTATAAATACATTTTTATTAAGAATCTTTTCTCTAACTGGACGAGTTTTCTTCACCCAAGAACGTACAGCAGTAGAGTTGTCCTGTACGCAGAAAGTGCCTAACTATCCTCCACAGTCAAATACTAATAAATTTCAGACTAATACAGGTTAGTTCTCTTATCACTAGAGTCAAGCTGCACTTTAAATGAATTTTTTTGTTTAGTTTGGTCTTTATTCATGAGGAGCCACGCTGCAGAAAAGTGCTGGCAAGAAAAATCTGGCAGCCAGAATGAATTTGCAGAGCAAATTTAGCTTGTCAGATTGCACTCAGAATGAATTTTGTTGGGTTATTATTAGGTCATATATAGATCCAATGGGAATGATTAAAGATTTTTGTGGTATTAAGAGCCTTAAGAAAATGATGTCTGATTAGATCTGAACTTCAGGCTGTTCTTTGTCTGGCTGTGATTTTTTTTGTTGTTGTTTCCAAGTGTGAAAAAGAGGTAAAAATTAGTCTAAGCATAAGCTGTTTAGGACAAGCAATTGGTGGGGGTATGTTAGATGGATGTGTTCACAGCTTTAGAGAGAATAGCAGGTGTAAACTGCAACCCGCCATGTTACTGAACGTTAAAATACATTTAATGTATTAACTTTGTATTTTCACACAAAAGATTATAGACATAGCAAGAAGACCAAAGCCTAAAACAAGAGACCACAAAATTGCTACAATAAGCCAGTAGAGACTAAAGCAGCTGTGGGTGATCGAACAGCTTTCAGTGCTCTATGCTCAGCTTATTACATGTTTATACAAACTTAAAAAGTATTGGTGGCAATCCTATTGTTCCATCTTTTGTAAAAAGGGGAGTAGAAATGTCATGCTTCTGTCTGCTGTATTTCTGTTTCAAGTACTTGACAGCCTGGATATTATACACATTTACTCTGGAAACTTCTGCAAAGGCATGTACAACTTCAGAAGAACAGAACAAGTGGTTCACAGTTAAGAGTTTATTTGATTAATTTTGCTGTTTTTTTCCTGTCTGCTGAATTATTCACAAGCATCTGCAAGTAGTTTTTTCTTGCTGCTGTTTTTAGTATTAGGAAGTATTCTAGGACATAAGGGCTATTTAACTCCTGTTAAGAATAAAAACAACAACAGGAAATTGTTCCCTTACTGTCCTTTGTGCAAATGAACTTCTACTCTGCTAACCACAGAGTACCTGAAAATATAAATTAAGTACCGGGGAGGCGGGGGGAATAATCCATGCTTCAGAGAAGTTGTGGTGACCTTCAAATCTAAAGATATCAGTACATGTAATAAGAGTTTGTTCCACAATAACTGTCTTCTAGAAGAAAATGTAGGAGAACACAGAAAAAAAGAACAAAGCCACTGCTGCCTCTTACTCTGCTGAAACTGTCACCTTGTGGGGCTTTTAAAATGATCGGATTGTTTTTACCATAAGAAATAATGGAAATGCTTTTTCAGTATGTCCTTAAGTGGCTATGGCTATTAACACAGTACACACAATGTTCAACACAAGACACAAGGTTTTTATAGGCAATGTGTAAACAATGCGCAAAGTGCTCAGTGCTCCACATTAGAGGGCGAATACCAGCAGTATTATAGTTATGCCAAACTGTAAGTTCTCTTTGAAATGGTTGTGAAAATCACATTTCCCTTTACTTGAGTGTGTTCATCTTACAATACACTATTTTATTATATCAGTGTTTATTGAATTTTCTTTTTATCTTGCCAGTTAGGGAGAATAAGAACCAGGGCATTATCATATCCTATTTGGAGAAAAAAAGATTAGTAGTTAGACTGGCATTTACTCTGTCTTGTGCTCTCTTTCACACTTGAGTGCATGCATGTACATATGCATGCAATTATATCTAAATGAATGTATTATATGGTATGAAATATAGTCTTGATATATATAATATATAAATGTATATGCACACGTGGAGTATGTGTGCACTAATTAGATTCTTTTATGGTGGTCATAACTGACTAAAATATAATTTGGACTGTAAATATTTAGGTTCGCTACAGCCCAAAACTTTGTGATACATGGGGTTCTCTTAGTGCTTAATTTTCCTGAGCAGCCTACCTAACAGCTGTCTCCAATAATTTCAGTATTTTTCATTCTCAGATGTTTTATACAAGCATATACGTGTTTATTGTATGAAAAGGAGATGGTGATGTTTTGTCTTCAGCCTAATGCATGTCGCTATTTGGGGATTTCACAAGATCAGTATGAGGAACAGTACTTCTAAGTTTTGTTTTTCAGTGAACTTCAGTAATTTTAGCTTTTTTTCCTCTTTAGTCTCACTGGAATTTTGTTTATTTTTGCTTGATCTCCTCAAAGCATGTGAATTAGGTATCCTCCATCATGAGTCCTTGTTTGCAGTTAAATGTTAGTAAATGCATCATTTTGACTATGTAGAAAACTGAGGAAGAGTAAATCATTACAGAGCCCTTTGTATTGATCATGAGAAAACTGATTGCATACATTTTCATGAGGGTTTTTTCTTTTCCAACTGCATGGAATTATAAATAATAAAATGCAATTGTTACAAGGAAGTCAGGCAACTGAAAATGTTGGTTTAAGGTTCTACTAGTAAACATGTATTTAAATTATGTGAAATACATACTGCTTTCAAAACAAGCTGTATTAGAAGGGAAAAAAAAAACAGCAGAATTCAGAGCAGAGTGGCTTCTTTCTGTTTGCACATAGCTAGGCATTTTGGAAATTGCTTTAAATATGCATCCATTGCCTATTTAGATGCCATAGAATAGCTCTCCAGGTATTTCTGTAGAAGGGCATTGCTGTCCCACAAGTCCTGTCTCCTTCACCAGCTCCTTGCAGCTCTCTTGGGGGCAGTTGGGCATCAACTTAAACATTGGATGCTTGTGCATAGGTAATGGAGTTTCGGTCCGTATTGAAATTGCAAATGTGTTTTATATATTACCAGAGGAAGATAAACTGTCATTATTTTCATCTTCTGCACCTTTCATGTCTTTAATATAACCACTTTTGTGAGTTTACTACACATAGCACTCAACTGCCCTAGAGAGGGTGCTTTGCACCTGTCTCTAGGGGTAGACTATAATCTTCCAGCAGTCTGGAGTTTGAGGAGCACTGTGCTGGCTCTCTTTTAGAAAGGGTGCTCAAGTTAGAGGTTAGTTCCCCTGGTTTGAGACTTTTCGTAAAGTCTTTTTTGTTTGTTTGCTTTTCTTCTTCTAGAGGTTTGTTTGTTTGTTTGTTTGTTTGCTTTTTTTCTCCAAGAGAGGAAGAATCCTGGAACAATTAACAAGGAAAAATGTAAAAACATTAATGCCAATATTAGTGTCGAACATAATATACCACTGGGAGGCAGGTGCATGTATGAGGGGAAATTATGCACTCATACTAATGTTATGGAAAGGATGATTCAGGAAATGAACATCTAAATATGACATCTCTCATCCTAAAGATCTATTTGACAGAACGAATCCTTTCCTTCTGATAGATGTTCAGCCATTTGAGCTTATCATGAATGTTCATCTCAGAGAAATTTCATTACAACCAATACAAATGCATGTGAAATGAAAAGAACAGAAAATGTGTTCTTTCAGTATCCATGTAAAAGATGTCCTAACAATTTTCAGTTTTAATGGGACTGAGGTTGTCCTAGATTATTTATAAAACTGATTGTTGTGCTCAATGCTCAGTGTTGGTATAATGTATCAGAAAGCAGCTATTTTTCACCTTAAAGATGTTTGAATATAGTGCAAATAAAATCAGGGGAATTCTGTTTGCTTAAGAAGCAGTATGTAGAAATTTAAAGATCTGGTACACTGTAGGATTTGTATTCCTTTGAGCTGAACTGCCCTATATTAATGTAACTTTGTAGATGTGAATTAAATAGAAATATGAACTGAGCTTGTCTCTTCCCACTTGTTGTTGAATAATGCTGACTGTGTAGTAGAGAAAAGCTAGTTACCTCTGCTGTATGTTGTCCTGGTTTCAGCTGGGATAGATTTAATTTTATTCATAGGGGATGTTATGTGCCATGTTTTGGATTTAGGAGAAAAATAATGCTGATAACATGCTGATGTTTTAATTGTTGCAGAGCAGTGCTTACACAGAGCCAAGGGCTTTTCAGCTTCTCATGCTGCCCTGCCAGCGAGGAGGCTGGGGATGTGCAAGAAGCTGGGAGGGGACACAGCTGGGACAGGTGACCCAGACTGACCAAAGGGATGTCCACACCATGCGGTGTCATGCTGAACAATGAACTGGGGGGGGCTGGCTGAGGGGGGCAGGGCTGCTGCTGGGGGTCTGGCTGGGCATCAGTCAGTGGGTGGTGAGCAATTGCATTGTGCATCACTGGCTCTGTATTTTCTTTTATTATTATTATTATTGTCATTGTTATTCTGCCTTCTTTTTCTGTCCTATTATACTGTCTTTATCTCAACCCACAAGTTTTTACCTTTTTTTTTTTTTCTCCTATTCTCTCCCCTATCCCACTGTGGGGATGGGGAGTGAGCAAACGGCTGTGTGGTGCTTAGCTGCCTTCTGGGTTAAACCACAACATATATACACACACATACATACACATATGTATGTATGTATACAATGGCCATCACTGTCATACAAATACACAGGGTGATGTATTGTTATTAGAATTGGACTTCTCATTTATTTCTGAGAGTTACACTGTGAAAGATTTTAAAGTCAGGATATAAAGAAATGTGGTACAATGGTCTGTTTTATACTCTCGGCAGGTAGTCATACATATTTATCTGTGATTTCTGTTGTGGAGAGGTATAATAGATAATTTTAAAACATTTGAAATTTGTAGGGCTAGAAGAGCAGGTAAAAAGTCTATTGTACAGTCCAAAAAAATAACTGTACTTCTGCAATTACAAATGGTGCAACTAAAAAGAGAGGGGAAGGGAAAGTGATAGGATTGTCACATTTTTCTTGAACAAAATGAATATATGAGGCATTATGTGGCAGTTGGCCTGCGTGTGGTGTGCAGACAAAGTCCTTGGTTTCCAGGAGCAGTCAAACAGATCTGATATTGGAAAGGAAATATTTCTGGCTCTTGCACCATGTACCTTGCCCAGAAAAGTTCTGACAACTTTATCCACCTGCTACATACAAAGCTGCTCTAGTATTTCACAGTAAGTGATAAAAATCCTTGAGCAATTTTGGATTTCCTAGATATGACAATAAATCATTTCTACCCCAAAGGAAAAATACATCTATCAGAAGAGTATGAACTCTTGAGTGTGCTGCAAAGCAGGGACAACTCAGGCCTTGGTTGTTTCCTACTTGTAGTACCTTTCGAAGACCATTGATTAGCAGTCCCTCTGGAGGCAGGTGAATAGAAGCACCCCCCAGCCCAGGGGGCCCCGATGCTGACCTTGCTCAGCATGACAGACCAAAGTCCTGAAGTACAGCTGGACAGAGCAAGCTAGCAGACACCAACTGGCTAGCAAGTCTTTGCTGTAGGTAGTTTTGCATGTTTGTAGATTAGGCTGCTAAAAAGGTGTTTCTGGGCAAATTCCAATCATTTCCACGCTTAAAGTTCATCAAAACAGACTATGAATGTGCTTATCATAATTACAGTGTCTGTCATGGGAGAAAAATCGTCTTGGTTCTTATACAACTGATATTGTTTTTTGTTTGTTTGTTTGTTTTTGGTCTTTAGGTATCATGGACTTCCACTCCGCCAATTCTTAGTTTGTTTGCTTGCATTCGAAATGCCATGCAATCCTTTTATTAGATCTGTATAAGTACCCTGAATGGAAATACTTTTTTGACATAGAAATTGAATATCACTAGAAACCCTTAGTGTAGAAAAGACTAACCTGGGTTGGTCTAAGTGACAGGAAATAAACATCCTGATTTGTGTTGGCAAATCATCTGGCAAGCAGGTCAGTCAGTGGCTCTCTGGCATCTCACATCAACAAATGTTGACTAGAGAGAGTATGACTTGTACAGTGACGCCAAGAAGCCACATGGAAAGAAGAAACATCTGATAAGATTCTCTCTAAGATATTAAAGAATTGAACTGCATATTAAAGTCAAATGAAATAATGAAAGATGGAATTCAGTTGACCTAACTTTTTACTTTTCTTTAGCAGCAAATTTAGTATATTATAATAAAAATGCACTCTCAGAGGAGAAAATTTGTAGGATGTTAGAAGTGAAAAATATACATAAAGTATAAGTGAAAGAAGTTTCAAAGGCATACAGCAGAGGTGGGTTCTGTCATTTCTTCCAGTACAGACTGTGTAAGAGAACTAAAAGAAATAATGAGTTTGGCTTGCTTTCCTGTCATAAGTATTCTGGAATTTTGGCTGCAAGCAAAGTGCACACCAATGGATTTCATCAGCAAGTGTATGTGCTAAATGCATTGTAAAAATTCTGCTTATTTCAATTATCTGAAATATAAAGCTCAGGTTTTTGTCAGACTTGTAAGGTCTCACCAGGAAGATGCTGCGATTTCTAAAATATTTCAAAGAAAAAATGTAAGGTGATGATCCCTGGAAAAAAAAAATGTTCACGTGAAATGCTGGATTGAAAAGCTTTGAGGAGGGTTCAGAAAGCTTTAGGCAACTTGAGAGGGAGTTCAGAAAATGTTTCCAAATCAATTTGGCCCAGAATATTTGGTGGCTTTTTTATTAGGTACGCTGTCAATCTAGTAAATAGGCTTAATTCAGTCAAAGATAGTATATTCACTTTTTATTAGGAGAGAGAAATTTTCATAACAAAGAATCTTGTTTGCAAAAACATCGTCAGCAAACAGATAAGCATTCAAAAATATTGATTTATTTGTATTGACTTTTTTTCCTCTGGTTTCATGTAAGAAGTTAGTCTTAGTGTCAAAATGTTATAGATTAAATGTATCTACATAAAATGCAAGAATGCCCTACGGCATTCTGGCCACAAAGACAGAACTCAAATCTACAGGAACCAGCCAGGGCCTGGCAGGACGTCTTCTGTCCTCCTGCCTTCTTGTCTTTCTGGTTCTGGTAAACTTCTTGGGCCCCTGCAAGAAGCGTTATGGCATTTCAATCTAGAACACGTACAGATCAATGTCAGCTTAGGGTAACAAATGAAAAGTAATTGAAGATGATGGTTGTTCAATAGCTGAGGTGACATGATGCCTGTCAGGTAAGAACCAAACATCAAATGAGGCAGACTGGTTGCTCTTCCCTAGTTTGGCCATTGTCTGAGCAGTACAGGCTGTTAGAGAATCTGATCCTATTGGTTAAGGCAATTGCATGAAAACTGAATCACCTCGAAAAATGTTATATTTTGTTTGGGAAGAGAAAAGCAGGGATAGTTCTAGGATAAAGTATTACACTCAAATATTTTGAATATTAAAGAAGATGAGAATGGGAATTTTTCTTGTTTTCTTTTTTTCTAGAAGTAGTATTTGAAAACAAGACAGTGGGAGAGCGCTTTCTTGATGTCTCAACTACGTATCTCAGACTTCCCCTTGTTCTGCAGAAATGAGTACAACATGCTGAGAAATCTGATGTCTATGCAGAGACATTTATTTTCCTGTGTTAATAAGGGTTCAAGCTGGCTGGTTTTCCTAGCCTCCCATGTGGATTTACTGGTGCTGGTAGTCAAGAAATCAGGTGAATCTGTATATTACATGTACTGTGAATCGTTCACTGTACCTATGCCTGTCTTATTCAATAGAAGGGAATTTAAGTTTGCAGAACTGTAATATCATTATTGCAGTCCAAACAGGCAAATCACTCAATACAGGTAAAAGACCAGGTATGAAATTATATTCATTATTTCACAAAACAATTTTTATACTTATCTGTTTAATCTCTTCACCTCCTAATCACTTGTCTGATAGTCATTTGCTGTACAAAACTAACAATTCCTCACTGAAGAGCTGTTAAACAAAGAGATATTACAAACAGTAGCCTGCAAGGTTTTCTTTCCTGTTTTCCAACACTTTTGAAAACTTTGTAGTCATTAGTAATTCAATGCATCCCTTCATGAGAAGGGATGACTGAGCCTTCCAAAACTGGTGTCTGAAGTTCAGACTTTTCACAGAAAAATTATTTTTGTTTATTCCCTGTCCCCATCCCCTTGAAGAGTCTCAAAATATCTTGCAGACAATTTGGTGGGAGCCCAAGCCCCAAGGATAGTTAAAAATATTTCATTATCTGACACTTAAACAAACAAACAAACAAAAAACACAGAGAGGATGCTGGTTTTATTTTTTGCTTGGAATACATTCTAACAAAATTTTCTGTAAGAATGAGTCATTGAGGTTTTTTTTGTTTTTGTTTTGTTTTGTTTTTGTTTTTGTTGTTGTTTTTTGTTTTTTTTTAGCAAATGTATCTTTGGGAAACTCTTTGAAAATCTCTTAAGTCATGTACATTCCTTCTATGAATTTCAGTGGACTTTGAAGTAGACCTCTAAATACTGATAGAAGAAAAGAAAGGGCTTGTGAAAGAAACTGTCATTATCACTATGAGATGAATACTTCCTAAACAAGTAATTCTGCCAAACTAAGAATAACAGGGCGTTGATACTGATCATCTCATGAAATTATTGTTAGTGCATATCACTATTTTAATTACTTCATTTCAGCAGAATATACAAGCAATGATACACAGTACAATATATTAGAATATCCGGTTAATTTCAGTGATACATTTTTCAGATTTTTAGAGATCATTTCTACTTGAAAGAATTCTTTGTCATGCTATGCCATACTCTAGTATTTAAAGCCACAAGACCGTGAAGCTCTCAAGGTAAATTAAAAACTACTGAGGTACAAATTTAGTAAAAGCTCTCTATAAAAAGCAGTGCGTATTCTTCTCATACATGTCCATTTGAACCTTAGAAGTTGCAGCAAATGTAGAAAAACATGCTTATATGAAGCAACAGCCTAGATTGTAGAGTAACTGCACCATCTAGAAGTCCGTTTTGAGTTTAAGGAGGTAAATGAAAGGCTTGAAATGGAACACATTTTGCCAACTCGCGGTGACATGAGTTCCCAGCAGGCAGAGACTGTAGGCAGCTGAAATAAGCTAAAGCAGTTCATAAACTGCTTAAACTCAAGCCATAAATCTGTCCCAGAATCCGCAAGAGGCAGAGAAAAATGAGTTCTGAAAATTCTTTTCTCCTTTAAACCCCATCCAAATGTTTGCACAAAAGAAAAAGTAATTTAACTTGTACTGCATTATTAAGCATAGATCTTGCTTAATAACATACAAACAATATACCACCAAGTTGCTTTAGTGTTGTCAGATTTCAGATAGAAAGTCATGACTATTTATTTGTACAGAAGTAATCCTTTATAAGGGAGTGATTTAATGAAAATGCATATTAAAATATTCCTTTTATAAAACTTGCTGAAAATGCAGTGTATAAAGTAGTTAACAGTTTGCAATATCTGATCTTTGTGGTTCTCCTGATTTTCTAATGTGACTTTTATGAAGTTTTATCCATATTAACTGTTTAATTTTCTTTTTATTTCTTATGTCTAGCAAAATGCCTCAACAGAGAAAGAGAATCTTCACATAGCCTCAAGAAAGGAAGAAAATCAGAGCATCCAGGAGTGTGATTCTCAAGATGTAAGCTTAGTTCACCTAGAAATCAGCTTTTAATCTAGATTGTATGAAAACATTAAAACCTTAGGTGATTAACAATGTGATTGTGCCAAAATGGCACACACATTTTATAAGCCACCTATTTTCTACATTGAAGCGTTGAGGAGCAAATGTTCCTTGTGGTCAATCCGTGCAAGTATACTCTCTGGGTTTCTTTTAAACGTTACTTAATAAGACTTACAGAGCTTTTGTGGGAAGAAAAGCAGTGGAAAAAGATCTGATTTGATGTTTAACCATTTCAAGGAGCAGCTTGTTCATGCAGCACCTTGGTTGATGAGCTGCTGCAGCAGCACAGCAAAATGCAGAACATTGTTTACAGAGCATTTCCACTAATAATTGGGCACAGCTGTCACACATGCTTCATTTGATTAAAAAAAAAAAACTTTCAGGGAGATGTTTAGGTTGAACACTAAGAGGTGACAGTATAATAGTGAAAGTAGGTAATCCCATCTATTGCCAGTGTAGGCAAGCTACAAGCTTTGTTCTTCTTATGACACATCTGACAGAAAGCTAAGTCTGCTGCTTTTAGTGAGTCAAAACTCTCATCCAGGCAGCATGGTGGGAGCTGGAAACATAAATCCTGATTGCATTTATTACAGCTGCAATTAGAATAATACAAATAGGACAAAACAGGAAGAAAAAAAAAAGAGAGAGAGAAATGTATTTTCAGAGTATATTTTCAGCTAAGTAGCCGAAAAAAATGTACTACTGTGACTAATTTGCAGGTGCAATATATAAGATAGCAGGGAAAACATGAGAGTCACAGTGGTTCTTGAATGAACTACTGAGCACATCACCTTCCTCCAAACAAAACTTCCATGGAGGTAACTGGGTGGCTTGATAGTAGCAATCACAGCAATATGTAACAGCATGAAGAAAAGCTTGGAAAACAGCTCTAGGTGATTGAGTACCCAAGAAATTGTAAAAAGCTATATATATTACCCATTTATTGCAAACATTAATAATTTATTCAGATATAATTTACTTCGCCTCTGCCACATCCTCTAGAAGGGGCAGAGAAAGAGAAATTGCGTATCCAGAAGAGTGCATAATTTGGTGTTGTAGCTTTCCTTATGTCTAAAGATGAAGAATATGTCACATCTTACTAATAAAATTTGAAAAAGGAGAATAAAGAATAAAATCTAAAATTCTGAAGCTGGAGCTAAATGCATGATTCCTAGATTATGACTGGATGGTTGGTTATGTTGGTTATTATGTTGGTTACAGCTTGGAAAAGTTATGAAACATTTGATGGAATATAGGTTAATTTGGGTAGAGCTTTGCTGAATATTTGTGGAAAGAGGTTCAAGCAACTTTTTACCGAAGTGGATATATTAAAGCAAAAAAAGAGAAATTAAAACATTGCTCAACTCAAGAGAATGAATGTTTAATTTCTGTATCGAATCATGCAATGAAAGACACTGAAAAGATACACTTTTCTATAAAAGCAGGGATTTAATTATTTCAGCGTGGAGGGGGAGGGGATGTCCTTTTGTGCTACTACCAGCTAGCATTTTTAGCCATTTAGTCAGCATGGCTCAAATTGGTATGCAAAATTTGTCTGAGAAAGCAGAGGAAGAGTCCAGCTGGAGTTAGGAGTCTTGAGGACTTGAACTATTTGTGACAAATGAAAATAAATTAAACCTTAACCCAGTTCCCTTCCTCCTTCTAAGTGTATTGTAATTCACACATAAAGAAATTAGGCTATATATCTAAACTTGATTAATAGGATTAAGATTTATATCATTTAATCTCTCAATGATTATCATATTTTAAAACCAATTTTACTTTCTATGGGACTCGCATTTCCATTAAATTTTAAATCTTTAAGTTAAGTCTGTTTT
>VXAL01012250.1:91711-132758 GCA_013399475.1 Chauna torquata
CCAAAACTTATCCACGTTTCTAAGCAACCACAGAATTTACCTTCATTTTTCTCTGTCCATTTCAATTGCAGAGCTCTGATTGCATTGTGCTCTCACATCACTTTCCCAACGGAGTAATGAGAGAGAAAAAAGCAACCGTTATTGTAGCAAAATTTCAATGATAAAATTCATGATAAAATTTTTACAAAAAATTCAGTAATTCTGTTCCCTAATTGAGGACTCTGCAGGTCATAAGAAGTTACATCAGTTTAGTTTAACCATCCACTAAGTACATTGCATGCTAAAATAGGAGAGGGGTATGAAAAGCCGTGGAAGTGTATTATGAACACATGTGCACGCAGATATCATGCACCCTATCTTCTAAACGATGAGGGTCAAAAGAGATTGAAAACAGATCTGTTATAAAGTCATGAACAGATCTGATAAAAGATGTCCTTGAATAAAATGGAGACCTAACTTGCCTAATAACATTATTTCCGCAGCAGAATGGCGTTTTAATAGCATATCATCTGTCCTGTACATATGCAAATGGTTAATGTTCAAATTAATTGGAAAAGTTGTATTATTATGAGAAAAAAAGGAAATAAGAAATCAAAATATCCATTCAGTGTAGGAAGAAATAAAACTTCAGAGAAGTGTGTGTCATATAGTAGAGAGCTAAAATCTTGTGATCCAAAAAAAATAAGTCTGAGGTGCACATAGAAACAATTTTTTATATGAACATGTAGAACATTAAGAGGTCTGCAGCACATATGGTAGACAACAGGTATATATGATTATTGACAGGGTAGGGTTTAATAACAATTCAAACATCTAATTAATTGCAACATTTGATAGAATTTGTAGTTTTTGTCCAATGAGGAAATATAGCCTTTTCCCATCTTTAATACATTTTTTTTTCACTTTTAATTAGTTTTAATGTGAAAGTTTTAGCTGCTTTTAGTCAAGTTTCTCTTTTAAAGGTTTTGTGTCATTTGAACCAATAACACAAAATAAACATGGAAAGATCTGGAAACGTGAATTTGTCTGAAGCTAGTTCCAAAGAGATATCTCATCTAAGCATAGTCAAAATTCAATGGTGTTAAGCTTGTTTTCATCCTGTGTAAATTATGCTGGTTTAAGCTAATCAGTACCATCCAAAGTGAACAAATCCTCATGCTCCTTTTGCCTATACCACAGCTAGCGCTTTGCAGAGCTCAGGACACTGGTTAGTGATGGTAGGAATGATACAGCAGAGCACCACCTTCACCGAGTTCTTCAGCTGACCTGACCACGCTCTCCTTTGCTCCCGTATCTGGATTAGTTTCTACAGAACTAGCTCAGTACTTTCTCCTCTTGTACTCTGCAAGCACATCCTGCTTGAAAGCCCACTGAAGCCAGAAGGGCAGGTATGTGGTGAAGGAATGCCGAAACTGCAGTGTTCGGTCTGCTCAGTCTGTGCATCAGTGATACCCTTTAGCAGTGGCAGAAATATTTTCTTGATTTCCTGTCCACTTGTGGTAAGACGCATGACTGTATGAGCAACAAAAACAGTTCTTATTCGCTGCGTTGATACAGTGGGATACCCTTCTAGTTACATTGTTCAGCAGTTTGCAGATGAAATTACATAGTTTAATAGCCTAGGGACATGCTGAATTTTAACTGGCTTTCTGAAAATTCTTTTTAAATGAAGATGCACACTTGGCTGATCCACCTTTATAATTTATGTATCCAGCTGCGAGCCTCTCCTGCTCAGTTGTATAATTCACTAGGTGAACTGAATACCATAAATTCTGAAATTTTGCATACTCTACTGATCAAGCTGCATATTTTATAACTAGAATTTCATATAAATATACTTAGCTAATAAAATCACATACTAAGCTGATCAAGATGGAACAATGTTTCAAGGTATATGCCCCACCTGAACTATCGTATCTTGTTCAATTTCTTACTTTACTGTTGCAGATATCTTTTTCCTGTTGCATACACAAAATGTATTGCTTAAGGCAGAATGCACTTGTAGTTATCACTATTCAGAATTCTCACTACTGTGAGTTAGAGCTTTTAAAATTAAGAGTTCCTACATCAGATCCTTCCTGATGTCTTATAAAAATACAGCGTGTGTAATATAATGAGTGAAATATTTATCTTAAAAATAAGCCCATAATTACAAATAATTTGGCAGACGTACTTGAAAAACCTGCAACGGTATTCTAGTGCTGTGGTTTTATATTTTCTAATATGTTTCAGGTGGTCTTATCTGCAGTAGAGTGTATGTGTGTATGTGCTTATATTTATGTGTTTGTATATACACACACAGGCATATGCGTGTATGCAAACACAAATGTACACACAGGTGCGTGTGCGTATGTGTGAGGGTGTATATGTATGGGATATGTGTTAGGCTGTTTTTAACCCAGTTTATGGTGGGAGATGCTGTTATACCCATATGCCTCAACTTTAGGAACTGAACTGACTTAAAACTCGGAGCCAGTGGGCATACACAGCTCATCCGTAGTGACCCGTTAGAATCCTGGTTATTGTATTGCTGTTGACTGGCGTATTGAAGGTCATCACTGATGCTCAATCTGTAATTTATTTGATAATAGTACACAAGTTTTCACAGTGACAGGGAATCAACAATTAACGCTTTATGTTTTAACAACAGAAAGACATAGGAGTTGCTTTGTTTAGAAAAACATCCCAGTCTACTACCTTTCTCCAGTGGTGATCCGTGTGGGGTGTTACTAAAAAGGAAAACACCTGTGAGTGGAAAAATATGGCATACTACAAACATGAATCTTCTCTTCTGTTTTCCTACCAAGATGGCCCTTGTTACCTAGTCTATGAAAAAAAAGTATGAAAGATGAATCAATTATAAAGTGTTTTTATCCTTAGCTTTTATTTTCTCTAAGGCAAACATTTTTTTCTATACGTCTTAAATGGTTGATCTCCCCTATTTTTATTAATTTCAGCAATATTTCTGAATTCCTATATCCTATATATTGTCTTGCTGAAATAGGTTACCTGAAACTTTTTAGTATATACAGTTAGAGTAAATTATGGATTTGTAAATGATCATGTATTTCATTGGTGTTATTTCTGTCCTCTTCATTACAGAGGCTGAAATGCTGTTCCTTTTTTGTCCTGCAACATCTTTTGCCCTCAGACTGCTCACCTGCAAGTCTCTGAAACACTCACATTTTTCTAAATATGACTAAGCTGAAAATGTTTTTATCTAGCTCACTAGTAAATGTACTAAATACAAATTTTGCTGCACATTTAAGCTTTTATGTTAAAAGCTTACTCAAACTTTCTACTCTATTTCACTCTTCAACCTTTGTCTAGAACATAAGCTACCTGTTAGCATTTCATTTTATTCCATAAAAGAAGGCGTAGATGCTTTATCATTACTACTCCAATTATTCCCTATTCTGTAACATTCATCCCACTGTTAACTAATATGTATAGTGGGGAAAAATACGAAAAAATGTCCCTACCATAAATCACATCAATTGCATCATCTCAGAGGCTCACTTTAGTACCTTAAACATGACTAAAAACACCCTGAAGTACTGTAAAATCCTTGGCAATACCACAATCTCTCTAGAAGGTTTTGGGAGCGAGGCAGCCGTCTCCCCTCCAACTAGTTTTCTTAATAACATGTTTCATTTTCATATTCACACCTGTTCGTAGATCAATTTTGTTGTAGGCAAGGGACTGTCAGAGTTTCTCAAGTGAAAAAACATAATGAATTTTCCTCCCCCTTGTCAATCTCTTACTTTTTAATTAACTCCAATCTAATATCATTTGTACCGAAAGGATATTTATACAATTTCTTGATATTTAATTTGTATGATAAGGTGTTTATTTTCAATGTTCTCTGCTGAGTGAGATAATTTTTGTCCTGCTGTGATTTAAGATGCTATAGGATGAATTCAGGCTTAATTTCTTTTTTTTTTTCCCTGAAGAAAAACTGTCCAAGAAAAAAGCCTTGAAACATAACATGTAGAGACTTTTTTTTTTCTTTTTGTTTCCTTTGCTCTCCTGAGCACACAGGGCTTATTCTATCCTGGATCAATATTATCAACCTTACTTTAAAAAAATAAATAAATAAAAACACATATATAAAAGAAGTTGCAGAAGAGCCAGTAAAATTTGTAGTGGATATTATTGGTTTCTTGTTGAATGTACGTTTGCCTTCATATTGCTGTGAGTAAAGCTCACATTTATATTGTAATGAATTTTATGCCTTTTTTCACCCATATGTCCGATTACGTCTAATGTATAAAAATATTCTAATTTGACTTAGCTTCGAAAATTTTCCAGGGACTTATGCTAAAAAGGTCCCATTTCAGGGGAAGATTGGTGGTAAAATTTAAAATAAGCAAAACCACTATTCTGTTGGAAAGAGTCTTGATGGCTTAAAACTTAAATATTTTTTTTTAATTTTCACTCCATTTAAATGTATCAGTTTTTAATAAGGAAACAATATAAAATTTGCAATGCGAGCATTGCACATTGGAATCGCAAATTAAAAACTGCAATTTTAAAGCAATGAGCAATGATTATCCCCATTCTACTACGTTTCACATTTGAACTTCTTCACCTGTGGTGTCATTAATCCCAGTCCTAAAGGGACTTGGATTTAATTTCAGTGGAAATTTCAGTACTAGTAAAAGACTTAAGACTTATAATGCAAGATCTCTTGGGTTTGCAATCCGATGTGTAATCTTCCAGCATTTTATTTATACTGTTCGGCTCTGTTTTCCCTGATGTTAAAAAGCGTATTAGCAAAGAAAATGACATTCTTGCTGGAATAAAATGACAGCGAAGAATCTCACAAGGGTTTCGTACCTTGAGAGTTCTCTGACTTCCTCATTCAGTAATCTTAATGATTGTTATACAGAAGAGATACAGCAGTTCAAAGAAGAGAACCGTAATAGAGCAGTCCCCAAGTCTAATGCTAGTGTTCAACTATTGGTTACTATTTCCTCACCCATAACAGGAGTTGTAATTACTAATCTGTTCCATGGGACCACTGTAGGAATAAACTTCGCTACTTGTGATGAGATTTAAAGATGAGAAGAAAAAAAAAATAGAAGCTAGCTAAGTGTTAAACTACTAAATTTTTACAGCCACATAAGACTATAGGGATGATGGGAGAACGGGATTCACTTGGCTATGGTAACTTTGTTTTGTTCCATTTCATCAACTAGGCNTGGTGCCAGTTAAAAAAAAAAAAAAAGCCACCACCAACAAAAAAAAAAAACCATGGCTGTGAATATTTTAAGTAAACAATGAGTATTTTAGGAAAAAATCCAAAGCAATTATCTGTGACATCTGTATTGACAGGTTGGCAAGACATGTTTGGGGAATCGCAATAATTCAACGTCTCGTTTGAAGACAGCAGAAACAGAGACAAGCTTTCAGGTATTCTGTTTCCAAGAAATTCTCATGTTTTTGTTAAAAGGTCTTGTAAAGCATACAGTTGCTGAAGTATATTTACACATTCTACTCTAATGCTTGTGAGACAGAACTGCTTACTCAATTGCCGGGCTTTCACTCTACCAGATTTCCATTCATCTGTTCAAAATGGCTTCTGGCTATTAACAATTTGCAAAATTATTTAGTACTTGAAGAACTGGACTAGCTTAGTAGTCAACTGACTTAATTTAATAACATGATATCCACAGCATTGGGAAGGGGGGGAGGGAGAGATTATCAAAACAGTGATAAATCTTCAGTTATGTCAAGCTCTACTCAGCAATCTTACCAATGGAAAAGTCTGAAGTGAGTTGTACTCCTGTGCTTTTCATTTGATAGACCAAGACCAAAAAAAAAAAAAAAAACCCCCNNNAAAAAAAAAAAAATCCCCGTGATTATAGTGCAGGATCAGATTTGTACGGTTTTGCACTGTCAAAGATGAAGAGATCAGAATCCTTTTCTAGGCACAGTCAAAGAGTAATATATTCTGTTATGTTTGATGTATCAATTTAACAGAAATACAGCTGTGTGTAAAATTGACGTGGATTTTTAGTGTAGTGTTTTATTTGCTTATGTATGTGCATTTCATGCATGCAATGCTTACACTGATGCTATTTTCACCTTCAGCAGAAGTTGCACAGCCCTCACTGGACTAAACCTGAAGATAAAAAATCACCTGAAAGAAGTGAGAAAAAAATTGAAGATTCTGTTAGTACAAAAGAAAAAAACCTCTAAACGCTTCTAATATACTTTTAAAAGTGTTCATCACTTGCTTCCATCTTCACATTCTTTTTAGTTCAGAGGCATGAATAGTACCAGGTTTATAAAGCATGCATTTTTCACTATTTTATGAATGTTTGTAAATTAGTCTAGAATAGACAAATTAGTACCTTTCAGCAATAATTCAAAATGAATGTTTGAAGAAATGCTTTGTAATACAGTCCAGTTTTTGAGCTAGTATTCTACTCGGTTAGTAATTGCATACTATAAATTAGTTTATTTGTTAAAAAAAAAAAAAAAAAAGCCATTCTCAAGTATTTTCTCAGTCTGTTCTATTTCATGTACCTTTATGGCAGATCAGGTTTTAGATCAAGAATTAAAGGGCAGTTAACATGGAAAAAAAAAATTAAAATCTGTGTAAACATAGTCGAAGTACAATGCAACTCATAAGAGCAACTGTAAAAATGGAACAATAGGGCTCCACATATACTTTTCAGTTACACCATTTCAAATCTGCTTACTTAAACAATAAAAGATGTTTGGTTGGTTTTTTTTGTTTGTTTGTTTCTGACTGCCATCACAGCTAGTCCTATTTTGAGTACTGAACTGTTGGCAGAAATGCAGAGTTAAAGGGATGGGGATAGGAAGAGTCATGGCTTTTACGATCCAAGCAAAAATTTTTGCAGGTGGAACTGAGTTAAAATTTCTTAGCTTGGGTACCTATCATGAAACTTCAGTTCCATCCCTTATAGTTGTGCTGACCTCAGCAATATAAATATACTTATGGGGTGAAAACACATTTTGACAACCGCAGGTGGCATTTTGGTGACTACAGCAGAGATAAGCGTTTTGGTTGGGATGTGCTCTGTGACTCAGGGTTTTTCCAGTTTCTCATGGGTCACATACTCTATGGCAAGGAGTTTCAAAGCAGAGAGGAAGGGAGGAGAAGGAAGAGAGAATGCCTCCTTTGTGTACGTGTCACTGTCAATCCAATTTAGGAATTGATATGCCTCACGCAATTGAGATGAAAATCTTTCAAGAACTAGTGCCTTAGGAACAATTCACTGCCTGATGCAATGCTTTTATGCTTTCCTCTTGCATGAAGTGTTTTAAGCAGCTCTAACTTGTAAACTCCCAGCTCCCTTTTACTGCAAACAGCAGTGCATTACAACTGTTACTAGATTGAAAGCAATTTACTTATATTAGTTTGCTTTTCTTTGCTTTTGAATCAGTTTAAAAAGCAAATAGACAATGTTTCATTTCATTTAGTGGTACTCTGTCTTCTGGTTTTAGCTTTTAACATTTTACCTGTCTTTCAACAGTCTCATCCAATAGCTGTCTGTTCCTTCCTGGTATGAAATGCATTTCTCTCTGACATTTTGCATATATTTCTCTACTCAGAAGTGGATATTGCAGAATGGTAGGTTTTTCTGCCTGGAGAAATCTCAAGAATTTTGAAAAGAAAAGCAACTCATGAGCTGTCTAAATGAATGCAAAGTACTACTCAGCAAAGCCACACTACTATCAAAGACAAGATTATCCATGTTAAGTGTCAAAAGAAGTGAAATCCTTGCCACAATGATAATCAGAACAGAGATGCAGGTTTTCACAATTGGTCCTGACCAGCATCATCAAATCACACCTACCAAATATAATATGATTTTTTTTCAGGCCGTCTGTGCCACATAGCAGGCATTTGCTGCATTTCAGTTATAGCCACAACATGTGTGGCTGAAGACGGTCTGCTGTGTTTCAGAATTTCCAGTGAGCTAGAGACTTGTGATCCTGTCGTATCTACAGCCAGCACCTAATTCCTAGTTGTCAAAACCAGAACTTCTTTGTGTATGACACACGTTAATTGAAATACCTGATGTATGGACTGAAAAGGGCACTAAAACTGTTGCAGGCATCTATCTAGAAAGAACATAAATCTTCAAGTGCATGTCCCAGAGAAATGAGGTAAGCTGTCCTACATGGCATTCATTTTATCTTTCTGAAGAATTCAGCAGTGCTGGTGAGACAGCTATTATTATTATTATAGCTGCACGTTGCTGCTGTGTCAAGAGACAGCTTGGGATTGGTGTCCACAACGTGAAGAAAAAACAAACAAAAACCTTGTTCTGTGTGTCCCTTTTTCTAAGTGATGTGAAGATCAGGTGTTCCAGAACCGAATAAAGTCATATTGGTGGGGAGCATTAATCCTCACATTTTGATTAAAGCTGTAGAAATCAATTATGTCCAAGCTGAAGATTACTTGACTGCCTTCAGATGGGACATCAGTTTCGGCTCACTTTCAGCATGATTAAGTTTGACATCTTGGGGGGGGATCCTTGCTTATCTTTATACCAGTTATTTTTAGAATAATCCACCTAATGATTCAGAATTAAGAAAAATAATGATGGATAATTTCATCTTTTATCTGTATATGGCATATCTGATATATTTTGTTGGTATGGCTTAACAAATACTGCTATTCTGAAGATTCTAATCTTGCACCCATAGGGTGATACATGCCTAAAGTGAAGTCTGTCCTTCATGGTTATATGTCAGAGAATTACAGTTCAAAAATATAAGCATTTCAGTTTAAGAGGAAACATGTTCAATTTGCAGATGGGGGAAAAAAAAATCTTTTTGAGAAGTTATTAGAATGTATGAGAATTTATGGGGGAAAATGAGAAGATTTTAAAAAGAGGGAAAAAAAATCACAATAATGCTTCCATGTGTTAACATTGCTTATAACCAGAAAAAGCGTATATATTTTCCCTCAGTGGATCAATAACCATTCTTTGATTCCAGCCACGAGTGTGAGTATTTTCACATCCTAGTGCTGGGATGAAGATAAACAGACCTTGCTATTTCCTCTGATTTGTGGCTACTCGGTATTCCAAAGAACATGGTCATAAAGGAACTTCAGTTTATACAATTTAAGTCACAGTCCTACATACTTGCTCTCTCTAGAATACTCTAAAACTCTTTATGATCAGGTACACAGAGAACTGTGTGGCTGGGTCTACTTCCCCGCGAGGACCCATCACACCACAGAGCAGCACATCTTCAGAAAATGTTTCGTAATGCCGGGCAGTTGCCTGGCAACCAGGTCATGGACCATATCCTGCTCTTTGGAAATAAGGATTACGTGTGAGGCTTTTCTGTTAGGTATTCCAAAATCTAACAGTTAGAAGCAATTTCCAGCTAAAGAGTAAGCCATTTTAAACTTCTGTTTCAATTTTCCTTTTGCATAATAGACTTCATCTCCGAATGCATCTCTCTTTCTAGCAATCTGTATGTATTTGTAAACATATAAATCCATATTATATATTTATTTACCTAAATTTAGATCTATATGTGCATATATATACACACAAGTGAGTATATACATGCTCACTCAAATTAAAAATTAATTATTAAAAATTAATAGTAAAAAATTCTGGAGTGAAATTTCATCCTTGATAAGGTATTACTTAGCATTATAAAATTTGTAACTAAGAGGTGCTCACTTCTTCAGAAAGACAAAGATCATGGTAATGCCAGTATACAAAAACAGCACACTAAATTCTGCTGATATTATCGTTTAAAAAAAAAAAACTATAAAAATGTTTAAGTCTATTTATGTTTAAAAGGGTCATTTTGTTAGAGTGAGCATACATATTCCATGAGACTTGATTTCTATTATAGTCATCAGGAAGCATGAAAATAAGTCTTATTGCTTCCCTGCTTAAGAAACAAGATAGCAAAATCCAGTCCATTGTTAACTTTCATACTGAATGTTATATAGAGAGAGCATTTTTATTCAGTTATCCAATAACCTATGAAGTCTGTAATTTTTGCAGTAATAATGGGCTATGGAAAGCCAGAAATTACAATGGCAGTCCACTTCAGTTGCGTGTGTTTCAATGTGGTCAGAAAGACTGACTGTTCTATTTAAACAAGAATTTCTTTGAATATGAATGGGAAGAGGCTCTCACTGAGTCTTAGAAAATTAAACTTAAGATACATCAAGTTCTGTGTCTCTGCCTGACCTTGTGACTTTGGGGAAAACCGTCTCACTTCTGTAAGTACTTCAGTAAGAATGATACAATATGCTACTTACTATAATGCGAATATATCACTGTGGGATTAGTTTACTTTCCTGCTTTAAATCAAATTGTGATCCTCAGATTAAAAGATGTTATATAAGCATATGAAATATTAGCACTATTTTATTGCTTGCTTATTTAAAAAAAAACTCAGTAAATAAATTTCTTAATGGGAAGTTCCAGAATGGGCAGATTTCTGGAAAATTCTTGAAACTGTTGGTAGTAGATAGAAATGCATGTTATGTTTGTCTTTCTGCCATTCTATGTATTCTGAGCATTCTTTTTTCTGTATATGTAGACAAGATATCTATAAAAAAAAAAAGTCCCATTTTTGCTCCGATTAATTATTAGAAAGAAAAGAAAGAAAAGAAAAGAAAAAAACGTCTAAATATTTGCCATACCCAGAGATCATTAAATTGTTCTTCCAAAATAATTCTTAATGGTGATGTGAATGAAGTTTGTACAAACCAATGACCTATAAAACACTTCAACTTGATTCTACTGTAATATTTTTATCTATTTTATTTAATATTTTCATTACATAATTTCCACCTTAATTCAAGCCATGAAACGACTCGTGCCTAAAGTAAATCACATAGGTAGTGACTATCAGGATAGTTTTGTTGGTCTGGTAATTTACATATATGTTCTCTAACTAAAAATATTTTTCCTTAAATTTTTGTAGGTTATTTTCAAATGCCGTAGTATATTGGAAATTTACTTCAATGCTTTCAACTTTGTTTTCACAGTAGCAGAACAAGGTCCCACAATTCTTTATATCTTTATACACTGCTTCAGGAAGGTAAGAAAGGTAATGAGAATTTTATTTTTCCACAGTATGTTCAAACTTGTACTACAACAATGATGCAGTGATCCCTTTGTACTTTATCTTGATTAATGGTTCAATTTTATAGATTCATATACTATAATTAACAGAGGAGATGGGAATTATTTATTGGTGCCTAGTGAACTAAATGAAAGTAAAGAAAAGTAGTGATTTATTTGTAATAACTGTCAGAAATTTATGTAGTTGTTGCGGGGAGACAGGAAGCCATCCAGTTATGCACAGATATAGAATATACCACAGACATTTAGAAGAAATCATAGACCAAAATTAGCAAAACCAGCACCTCATTCTATAGGTATCTACATAAACAGGGGTGCTAGCACCTCCTAAATACATGCCTCACAGCAGCCCAGCTCAGACAGAAGCCTGAGGTGTATTTGCCTGCACCTTTTCCTTAATAGGAGTACAGCCAAAAATCTAGGTTTTGTTGCAAATGGTCAACACCAAGAACTTCTTAAAAAGAGAAAATCAAATTTACTGAATAAGACACAATGAGAGAGACTTTGAAACCAAGTCTGTTCTCTGCTCCTGTGGCTTCTCCTTTGTACCTGTCCTCAGCCTATTAATTTTCTATCAATACAGGGGCAACACGGAAATCTGGACAGCCTTCCTCCGCAGCTCACCCAGAACAGCCCTCTGCCAGCAGGGAGCCATGCAACAGCCTCCTCCCTGCACTTCTCAGTGGACTCTTCTCTTGGCTGCCCTCCTGACCGACTGCCAGCTCGCTAGCTCACTCTTCCTTCGCTTGCTTTTCCCCAGTCGGCACAGCTGAAGCTTTGCCAAGCTCCCTTCTTCTCTAGGAAAAAGAGGGAAGCAGGTAAGGCTTTACTTCTGTTGTGTTTTAACAACTTTATGTACAGTAGCATCACAAATGGTGAATGCAGACAAAGTCCACTGTAGTAGACTTCAATCCCACCAGTGCAAATTCCCAGTCTCCCAGATATGGCCCCCCCTCCCCCCCAAAAAAGATCATACCTGTATATATCCTTGTCATGTTTCTAGTCATTACTAAGTTACAGAACTGAAAGGCCATTAGGATATTTTTGTTATTAATTTTAAGTCAAGAAAAAAAAAGTCAGTTTTCCCTGAGCATTGGACATTAGACAGGAGTTAAATCAGTTTGGCTGAAATTAAAGGAAAGGTTATAGCTGGGCTAGGAGTACAAAACAGAAACAACAATTCAAACAGCTAAAAATGGAGCCTTATAATTGGAAGTGTTGAATGATCCTGAGGACTGGAGGTGAAGCTAGCATAGGTAGTATCATATCTGCTATTTGCACTCACACAATCCTGACGGTTCACAGGTCTACCTAGAATAGAAGAGCAAAGTTCTAGATGTCATGATGCATGTAGGTGTACATGCGTGCACGTGGCAAACATGCTGCCTTGTATACAGTGCTGAATCACTGAATATTTAACTGAAACTACAAAACAATAATAGTAATGGCAATAAAACTTAGCAAATGCACGGAAAACCTGGATATTCAGCACGTGTATGTCTCCCTTTGTAGCTGTAACTTTATAGGAACGCTTTTGATTAACGCTATGACAAGCAACTAATATTTTGGCATATCAAGAAACATTTGGCTAAACATCTGTCTTTGTCAAATATTGATTTGCAGAATAAAGTGATGTATCATTTAGACAATTTCATTTTATACATCAGATAATATCCTCTTGCTTTCTTCCTCCTGTCTTTCCGTCTTTTCTCCTGTCAACCTGTCATCTGGAGTGTCAGTTTCAAGGACGATGCTCCTATTAAATCCTGCTGCAGTGGGTGCTAACACAATTCAGTGGTCACATTCCATCGACAAAAGACATGTTCTGCACGTATGTTTAGTCAGATCCCTCAGGTCGCTGACCTTGGACAACTGATTTGGCACAGACCTTGCTGGATGAGCATCTGGCATCCTGGTTGAGGTATCATGTCAGAAACTATTATTGTTGAACCCCAGTGCTGTGGCAGGCATACTTCAGAGCAAATACTGGGTTGGCACTTGTTCTGTAATTAAAGATGATGTTAAACAGAATCAGGTAAGGTAAGCGGTAGTTTCATGTTGTTCTTTCCTGTGGATGACTTTAAAATGACACCAAGCATACCTGCCTGTTTCAGAACTATAATCCTGAGCAAAGTTAACAAAATATGTTTAACATGATCTTTAGTGTCTATTACACAAGGAAAATTTATTTATATCTTTTCTGTGACGTGGGAAAACATGCTCTTTCTTTAAACAGTATTATTGTCTTACTCTTGATTTGATGTATTCATAATTCATCAAAGCCTCGGTTGACTTTCAACATAGTGAATGTTTGAAAAATTAAGTGGAAGATATAATCTAAAAGCATAAAAAAAAAAAAACTAAACAAAGAAAAACAAACAAACAAAAAAAACAAAACAACCAACTGGAAACAAGGGAAGATTGCTGACTGAAATAGGACACATGTAAAGTAGGTTTTAAAATTCAAGGTTGTTTTAGGATCCCTGAGCCAAAATACTTAACTATATGATATCAGAGAAGCTTCTGAGAACAAACATTCTCTGATGACCCGAAAGGAAGTACAAGCATTAGAATTAGTGTATAAACATTTTTATGGGAATATTAGAATTCTAGCGGATAGGCGATTAGAATTGCTATTCTTTTGGCAAATTTGCTACCTTGAAAGGTACTGTGATTCTTGATTAGAATCACTTTTTGTAGTGAAAATTCTACAAACTTGGAATTTGGAAATCGTCAAATAGTATGTTTTAATAATGTCAAAGCATTAGCAAAGACTGCATAAATTATATAACACTAATGAATGTGTAATGAATACAGGAATTAAAAATTGTTACATAAATTTAATGTTAAAATGAATTCTGAAAACTAATTCTGCATAAAAAATTATAAGGAAAATTTAGCAAAATATCACAATTGTAATATTTTGAACAGCATAAGAAGATGTAATGTGTAATGTAGCTGGAATATGACATCTAATTAAAATCAGTGGGTTCTCCCCCTGAGACCCCCCCCCCCAAAAAAAAAAGAAAAAAAAGAAAGAAAAAAAGTAATTCTAGCAACATTTTTAAAGTGTATGTATTGTATCCATAGTATTTAGAAAAAAAGAAAAAAGGAAAAAAATGTTTACGTCTTAGATATTTATATCCCTGAGTAAGACAGGCTTTTCAGTTTGGAAATCTGTATGTACTTGGAGGACTTGCTCATTTCTCTACTTTTCTTCATCATCTAACACTTAAAATCGGAATTCCTGGATGAGAATTTTGCTATGTCTTACTAATACAAACATTAGAATTTAAAAGCTAAACACCAGCTACCTTGAAAATTCACTGTGAATTTGGCAGGTGGAATTAACCTCCTGTTAATCAGATTACTAGCATATATATGAATATAGTCTCTGAGATTAGCAGGAAAGCGTTTGTTTGTTTGTTTGTTTTTCTGCAGTACACTCTGCTTTTAGGTGCTGACTAGTGAAGCCACTGCTAAATATACTGCTGTTCACATTGTGTCTCCTTGCAGCTATCTGCTTGCCTTTAGAAGCTGTGTGTGCAACATGAAGAAATTTAGCTAAGCTGCTTCGCTCATTTATGCCCCATTAGAGCTGTGGGGTTTCTATCCTCTCTTGGAAATGAGGCAGTTTCTAAGTTAGGTTCTTTAACTTAAAACCAAGAAAATACAAAGTTCCCACTTTGGCTTTAGTTCTCTTTTAACTTAACTATCATTTTCAAAACAGAATTTGTTAACTAATGTTGATTAATAGAATTAATTAATACTCACAAAAGAAACCCTGAATTGACCCTTTTTTCATCTTAACTCTATTATATAACTAATGAACGAGACCAGAATTTTGTTAGTTTTAACTAAAAATGCTTCTTAATAAACAGAGGTAAGCTAAATAATGGCTTTACAGCTCTGATAGCAGTTGTGATTGCTAATAATAAAATATCTATTCCTTATTTCTACAAAGTTAGCATACTCAAATATATACTCTCTAGCTGCTGATAAATCCACCCGTTTCTTAGGTTATTCACATGCAGAGTGAAGCTGTTACATGTTTCTATCAGTAGAGTGAAATCTAATACTTGAAAAAAATTTCTGGTGTCATTGCTCCACAGATGTGACAGGCAAAAGCTTGCTGCAAGTAATGAAATTATATTGCTTTTACCTTTTCCAGAGCAGATGAGATGGCTGCCATCTGTAAGAAATTCCCACATGTCCTAATATTCAGCTAAATATAGAGGTGCCAGCTGGGTCTTGTTCTCAGGGTATAATAACCTTAATATCATAGAACAGTCTTTGATGGGGTAAAAGGTACTGCATCAGTAATGAATTTTTCATTGCCAGTTCTTGGCACAAAGATGACAATCCTATATTACAAAGTCTGTTGAAAATAAGCCTGTTTTTTTAGTTCGTATGTTGCTCTGCATTAGCATCCTGTAGTATGTTATAGGTGCTTTCTTTCACCACACCCTTATTATCTCCTGATGAACCTGGGCTATCAAGAAGGAGAATGATGCTGGGTTTATTTCATGCATAGTATATGAACTCTAATTTCTTATTATTCCTGAATCAGGACATAATAGATTTGTTGGAAATAATGCAGTCGGTGCTCTTTAAAACTGTTCATTGATTAATACAGCTGTCTCTTTCCTTTCCTCATTTCCTTCTCCCTCTTTCAGATACCATTTTAAGTAGAAAAAAATGTGCTTAAAAAAAGAAATGATCATCCTCAGGGAAAAATACTGGTTTGCATTAGTATACGGAGAAAAATAAGTCACTAACTCAAAAAAGCTTGCAAAAAGCAAAGCCAAAAATGTTTTTACAAACCTGGGTTTGCAAAACCTTCATACATCCAAATTTTAATTGCTGAATGAAGCACAGTCAAGGAGAGAAGATGCAGACAATGACTCAGTGGTCCTATTTTTGTTTTACCAACTGAAATGCAATGCTACCTTAAAGTAATGGCTTTGGGTTCATTGTTCTACCTTTTATTTTCAGAACTGAAAGCAAGGAAAATACTTTGGGCAGTGACTTTTGGAAAAAGTATTTTGTGTTGTTAGTTGATATAGCTGCAGTCATTCCAGTGGGCTGCCAGGTAAGGGGAACTCTACATTATGGCAATGAGGAAAAAAAAAATAGAAGTATGTATTTCTGTTTTTGTAGCAGTTAATAACAGTGTCTTTGACAGTCCAACAGTCCAACACCTCTTTTGGAATATGTAGTTCTTAACCTTTTCTTTTAAGTTTATAAATCTGTTCATTCACTTGAGATTCAGATAGGACTTAATTTTTATAGCAAGCAGAAAAAGCATGAAAGATTCAACTACTACTATAATTATATGCCTGTAAGGACAGATTAATTAATGGTGCTAAAGAGGGAGGTTTTGTGTATTACATCTTTCTAGTGCTAATCTATTTACCATATTCCACAAAACTAGAAGGAATACAGAAAAGAACTTTCAAATGTACAGATACATATGAGTAAGTTCATAAATTTTTTTTGTATACTTTGCCATCTATTTTTAATCCATAAATACATTTGTTAAAATTAGTGCACACAAACCCTTCCATACTTCATACAGAAGAGAGAGTGTAAGTAATGTCATAACATTGTCATGAACAGTCAACCATAGATCAAATGATAAGACCGTTAACTCTCAAAAATCAGCTTTTAAAATGGGATTCAAAATATTTATATGGTAAGCATATCTCAGTACTCTTAGAGAAAACCAGCCAGACACCTGAGTAGAAAGTGGTCTTGCTAGGCTGCAAATTCGATGAGCAGCTATTACAGGAGCACTGAAAGGCTTTTCTCTCATTATAAATTTGTTACTGGCACTATTTTGCCCTTTCTCAGTTTTTTGTATTTTGAAATATTTGTGCCCAACCTTTAATCTGTGAGAACATCACTATGCTATGCTCTGATAACAACTGGAATTTTTCTGGCCTCCTTGGTTTGCAGGCTTGCACCTATTATGTTGGTTGCACACCCTATCAATAGGATGTCTTGGATTCACTTCAAAATTAAAACGTTTTCTTCCTTCAAAAGGTAAAGCTCAAGTGTACCAAAACTAACCTTAAGTGTGCACTCCTACTCTGTTTCCTTTTTCTGAGAGCTTAGCTGAAATCCAGAGAACCAAACTTAAATACACGTAAAATGCTACTTATCCAAGATAGGAGCACATTGCTACGTGCATATGTATAGTGATGTATAGTAGACAGACAATGCAGTTCCATGGCAACATTTCTCATTTCCCACTGTAGGATCCAGAAACCTCAGTCATATACTGGAGATTTATTTTGCTGCAGGTAGTACCAAAGCAAAATATAAAAAAAGCTGTCCCCAACACAGCCTGTGAAATACCTTTTGTAAGATGACATTTGTTGCATGTGTGATTAAGAATGTCCATAAGCAGAATTAGACCTCCGAGCAGTCCTGTGAAGTCCAAATATAAAGGAAGAAGGAGCACTTGTTGGGGTTTTTATACTGATCCTTTTTTTTTCTTTAGCTAGATATTTAAAGAAAGAAAAACCAATATGGTAGGTTTGAGAGAGAAGTTAACTTGTGTGGGTTTTTTTGTTTTGTTTTTGTTTTGTTCATTTGTTTGCTTATTTTCCAGGGAATTTCACTGTCTTCAGGTGGAAGTGTTGGAAGCATTACAAAATATCTTGACCAGGTTACACCAGGGATACTTAGGAAGCAATGGATCTGACTTGCCATAGTAGTAGGCTTGTTGGCAGTTCCCCAGGAAAAAGGAAAGTCTCGGGGAGCACACTCCAGAAGGGAAGAACATAGAGAAGACAAGGAAAAAGACAAAACAAAAAAATCCAGCTCTGCATGGTAAAACAAATGCCCTTCTTTTCTAGTCTGATACTTACTATTATTGTTCAATGAGACATTAAAACCAGGTGTCAAAGTATGGGCAATGTATCTCTTCATATTCATCCTGCATCTTTGAGGAATCCATTTTACTCTTTTTTTTTTTTTTTTTCCGCATTTCTTAATCCACAGAACTGCAAGATGGGTGATTCACACTGTCATTTCACAGTACATGTGTACAGCAGTAGCAGCTTTGGTGTCATTATTCAAGGTGGTTTTAGGCACACCCTGCTTCCCTCTTTAACCTTCATCATTTATTGTAGTCAGGAAAAGCCATTTTAAATCGGTTGCTGTCCTAGCATGTCTCTCTCCAAATTAGAGGCTGGCTCAGCTGGCAGGATGCTGCCGCCCAGCACCCACAGGGCGCTACGCTGGCTTTGTTCTGTTGCTGCGTGGCAGCCCGGCTCTGGGGACAAGGGGAGAGCAGCAATGAGGTCAGCCACGCGTTGGGGGTTGAGACAGTGGTGTGGAAGGCTGCTTGGGACTGATGTTACAGTGAAATGTATTGAAATGTCAGACCCGGTAATTTTGCGTGCTTTCTCCCGTCACCTCCAATTGCATTGCTAGGCAAACATTCTTAGTGGTGTCTGGAGCAGGGAAAGGAAAAACAGAAATCACAGGTTACTGGAGAGAGAATAAAAGAGAATCCTTTCTCTCCACTCAATCGGTGTTTTTTAATTAAAAATGTTTTTTAATGAAAGCAGAAGAAAGCAGACATTGTCTGACTGCTATTGCTCTAGTTGGCAAGGTTGAACAGCTCTAATCCATCTGTAGATCTAATCTGTAATGTCTCATTAATTTGGGATTCATATTTCTTGTTTTTCTCCTTTCTTGCAGTTGTGTTAATTACAGTCTCATTTATATAAGCAAGGAATATTCTCAAATAGTGGAAAGAAACATCTTTTTCATGTTAATTAAGCAGAGGAATAGGGAAAGAAAGAGAAATTGCCATGCATCGCGCATATCAGTAAAGAGGAAATTGTGATGTTAGAGTGTGCAGGCTGAGTGGTAATTAATGCAGTCTTCCCTTTCTGATATAACAAATTCTATGTTTTGTGGCAGGTAAAGGACCTGGAACTTGTTATTTCTGCTTGTCAAAATGGCAAGTTAGGCGGATAGAGCTAGTCTTGGTTTATATAGGATTTATGCAACATTAATAATGAAGTTTTAACCTGTCAGCACTTCGCAGAGTCTATTGTGCTTGGGATTGAATGTGAAATATTTTGGAAGAGAACCTGTGACAATTACAATAACAACCCATCTTGACTGTATATTGGGATACAAGTGTTGCGTCTGTTATATTTGTCACTGTCTTCCTCTGAGCTCCACGCATAAAAACAGCTGCATTTCTATAGTACAATTGTTACCAAAAGGACAGCAGCACATTATCAGAGATAACATGCACAGCTGCGGAGATAGTCTATACAATTTCCAAATGTACATAGCAGACATTTTGCAACGCTTAATTTCCATGCCAGACTGGCTGGGCCAGCAGCACTGGCAGGGCGAGCAATTCCGTAAAGACACCTTTGAATTCGTCAAGGTTATATTTACTTGACCCACTGCAGGGAGGAAAATGAAATTTGAAGGAACAGAGAACTGTTACGGATTGTCTTTCCAGCATCCTTTATTAGCACAAACTACTGTTTCTGACAAAAGATCATAATCAGATGTTTCAAAGAACTGAGCAACAGATTTTTATATAGTATTTCTCTGTGGAAATTCCTTCATTTTTAGATAATCCTCTGGTACTAGTTGTCAAAGATTTGCTTGAAGCTTGAAATAAGTGTTTATACTCTATCCAATCCTCCTTGTTGCTTAGTATGAACAGAAATTTTAATTTGAACTAAATCAAGATTTCATCTTGGGGAGAAAGAGAATTTTCTAAACAAAATACTCCTAAGTATAATATTCAGCAGTTTAACTGAATACAAAAGAAAAGTATCTGTTTGTAGATGCCAGAATACATTTTGGTTCAATTCCACTGAACTTTTTCCCTCACAGATCTTCTATAAAATTTAAACATATTTTATTTATTTACTTATTTAAATTTTGAACTTGTCTACACTTGCATTTCATTAAGCATTTGTATTCCTCTTTTATCAGATAGCATAAAGCTGGGGTTTGAGCTATCTTTGCTGTTTGGTAATTTCTCAAGGGTTTTTGTAAAGTGAAGACACCAGTGTGTTTTTCCCAACATTCTCAATTTTCAGATAAACAATTTAAATACTTGACAGTATTTCTTTTTCTTAAATTTTAAAAATGGTTTTCAGTGTAAGATAAGCAAGTACTTAGTTGCCAGGTATTGATCTTGTTCTTGTGAAGTATGCTTTTTTGTCTCTCTCTGTATCTGCTTAAGAATGAAAGTTTGCACCTTCTTATATACAAAGGTGAACCAGCTTTCAAGGACAGACCCCAAGGCAACCAGACTTTCTTGGGTTTGATGCTATAATGTATAATGTTGTTGTTCTTTGGAGCTGTGTTGTAGGCTGGAAAGGGAAAGGAACACACAGAAAAGAGGAGAAGGCATGTGGAAGTTAAAAAACATAAACATAAGAAGCAGAAATATTTTCCTTTTGATAATCCAAACCCAAATAGCCAAACTCAAAAGCTTCCTGTGAAAAGTGATTTCTTACATACAGGGGAAAAATATTTGTTCTATATTTCAAAAGTACATCTTTTATTCGGATGCACCCACCTAGGTCAAACCCCGTTGAATATTCTGAGAACATTGCCATAATTTATTTGAATAATTCTTCATGTCAGTTTGGCTTTGACTTGAATTAAAATTTGGGGTTTCTCTTGCAATGTGATATTGA
This sequence comes from Chauna torquata, assembly GCA_013399475.1. Classification (NCBI taxonomy): domain Eukaryota; kingdom Metazoa; phylum Chordata; class Aves; order Anseriformes; family Anhimidae; genus Chauna; species Chauna torquata. The sequence goes on from VXAL01012250.1 coordinate 112,518, forward strand.
TCTAGAAATATGAAGGCATATTTTGTTTCCATTTGACATTTTTAGCAAGAGCAAAGAATGTGAGAGCTGGAGATCAGTTGCATCATGGATTCTTTATCACTTCAGTGGCCAGGAAAGTCAGAAGTTTTAGTTCCAATCCCTCATCTTTCATACCGCTGTTCTTACCGTCTTGACTCTCATTCTTTCACCTTTTACACAGTCTTTTCTTTGGTAAAGTAAACATAGACATTAAGCAGTTTGCTGGAGCATGGTCTGCAGATCAAAATTCATGCCCATCAGAGAGTTCTAAGGAAAGGATTTCAGAGAATGGCCTATCACTATACCGTCAAACCAATTATGTGTGTTAAATGTTAATAGTATAGTTCAAGTGACAATTAAGTGTCACCAAGCAATTTAATTTTTTTCTTTTTATGAAATTGCTTTTTAAAACCGTAGGATGTACATTTACTTGTCAGCTACTATATTATTACAGATTTTTATTCACTATGTCACTTTTTGTCTGAGCAAATTTATAGACATCAATGAGGAAAAGAAAAAGATCTTTATCCTACATTTAAGGACCTATTATCAAATTATTATGGTCTATTAATGAGCCAGTACTTGTGAACCCAGCTATTGTGTTTGGGAACTACTTTTCATTGTAAGCTAAGCAGGGTAAGGGCAGGTGATCTGGAGATCTACCTCAACAGTATCACTTCATCTGAACTAAAATGTTAATGTAGCCAACACATCAGTTGGCTCCAGCAGTAGAAGGCTTGCTGTGTTCTTCAGAAAGGGATAGAGGATGAAAGCATAAAAGGTGGAACTTAAATCAGAGTTTTGAATATTCTAAGGGAGTTTACAATCCAAGAATCCTTCCCTCATCCAGTGAAGTACATCTTTTTCTTTAACGAGAAAGTTAAGCTGATAATATTCTGTCAGCTGGATGTAGGCTATGTTTTTAAGATTTACATCTACAATTAAGCAGTATTTGCAGTGATTAAAAAAGCATATTTATGACTTTGACTCATCTTCGCCAGCCAATAAAATTAGTTTATGTGTACATTCAATCCCATCAAATTTAGCATGTCATCAGCATTATGATAGCCTGCTTTGGAGCCTTAAAGAAACTTGGAATAATATTTCTTATTTTGAAGTGGAATGGGCTGGTGTGGAACAAGAACTATCTTTGGTTCAAATGCTGTGTTTAGGAATAATGTAAATAGGCAGTCTGAATTGTATGAAAACCATTGTGCAAAATTTAAGGGCTGCTTGCATAGCTAGTGTCTGTATTTCTTAGCTGCTTTCTTTTTGATACTCTGTATGTTTTTAAATTCCACAAATTCTTTATCCAGTTAGTTACTTGCAGGTTTACTCTGCATTAAAATTATTAGTAGAGGTCTGCCTCTTAGCTCCTTCTGGAAGAACCTTAAGTTTCTAAATGTGCTTAGTGAAAATGATTTTGTAACCTAAAAAAAAAAAAAAAGGGAGGGGTTGGGGTGGGGGGGGAAGGATGTAGACTGGTAGCATTAGATTATTTTGGATGAACCCATATTTTAACACATCTAAACTACATCCACTATCATGGTCTTATGAAGGCTTTGGTAAAGGTGATCAAAAATTTTTTATTATAGAACTATTTCCTTTCAGCTTGTACTTTTTAAAAAGCAACACAGTTTGACTGTACAATTCAGTATGGGTCACTCTGCCTTCAGAATGGCAAAGATAGCTCTTTTGATCTAATGAATAACGGCGCAGAACAAGTAGTCTAACCTGAGTAATAAAGAAATGATCCAGCTTCAAGTCTTATGCAATAGAGATTTCCACTGAAACAGCTCCAGCTTTTTCCATGAGAATCTGAAATAAATAACCTACCTTCTGTCGCTGCTGAGTAGCATACAAAGTAAAGAAGTCAGTAAGTCAAGACCTGTATTTTAACTTAAGATTCACATAACCAAACTAATGGACAAGTTCCTTTATAATAAGTTGTATCCCCATGCATGAAAGTGGGTGAGAATGACAAGTGAAAATGATTCAGAGAAGCAGAAAATATCACAGGTGAGAAAAACTGACCTAAAACACAATGGTCCGATTTTGATATGATTGATCATGATCGAGAGTAACTTTATGGATTTAAATTATTCCTCAGAGCAGTCCCAAGTATATTCTGCATGCTCACAGACACTCTGAGGTAAGCTCACATCCAGTCTTTGTAAAGTCTTTGGAAAACGTGTGCGTTTTCATTCTAAATCTGGGTAGTCCTAGGAGCCCCTCTCCCAGCAAAATACTGAGAGGAAGGGGAGCGGTGGAGTGAAGCAGGAGCTCAAATGGTCTGTGCAGCCTCTGTGCAAGGCCAAGCAGCATCCTAGCAGCTCTGGGCTTGATGAGCTATGTATGACTAAAGATTCTGGGTGATTTGCACAACACTGTAACAGACCTGAAAATGCTATCAAAGTCGCGTAAACCGGAAGGCATCTGCTAAATAAAGAATAGAAGAAAGGGATTTCAGAGCTGTTTCTTCCCCAAAACAGTCCAGCCTTTGGTGGGCACGTGTGATATACGAGCAAATTAGTATAAAAGGGTCACCTATACACAGAGAGAGAGCTGTTTATTTTATAGGGCTCACTGTGGGTTGGGATCAAACCCGAATCATTGCAGGGTGAATTGCTGCCCCTTTCTTGGCAGCACTGCATATGCACAACAATTAGGAAGCTGGAAGGTAGCTTCAGACAAGGTGGTTGAAGAGACCATGTGGAAACCAGGTGATGCATACTGAAGAAACTTTTTTTTTCCACAGGCAAAGATGAGCAGGAGGCAGAGGGGAACTGTGGTGAAACTCTTGAGGCCTCGCGTGAAGCTCAGATTTTACAAAGGGAATCCTCCACCTAAACGAACTGGAAGTCCAGTTGGAGTTACCTTTTCGGCAATGATCAGACCAATGCATGTTTTCAAGTTTTCAGGACATCCTTTTTAACATGAGACACAATGTGTGGCAAGTGAATCTGTCAGGCCAGCGTTGGCAGCTCTTGCTCCCCCACGCTTGGGTGCCCCCTGCTTCTCTGTACCCCTGGCAGGTCTCTCATTGTGGGTTTGCATATCTCTGGTTCCAACTCAGGTTCTGAATGCTCTGCAACCCTAAAGCTCATTGTTTGTCTGATAGTTTGGGTTTTTTTTCCCAGTTTATGTTCTCAAAATAATCTGAGACAACAAATATAGACAACTTTTAACAGAACTTGTCATAGAAATCAACCCAGGAAGCTCTGAATGTAGGTTACTCCTACATTAAATGTTGTAATTCTCCCCTAGGATGTAAATCTCTGGAATGCTATTAGTACAAACAGACCACCTGTGTCAAGCAATCTGCTTTTCCTTTAAAAACATCACTGATATTTCTCACATTCTCCACATGTAGCAAAACTTTCATTTTTATATTAATCACGTTCCTATCCCTCACCAGTGCTTTCAGTTTAATTTATATCTTATACTGGTGCAAGATAGAAATTGGTTTTGATGGGACTACCTTTATGCGAATAGGAATTACCAGAACTTCATGTAAATTGCAAGAAATGTACAAAATTATTCGTAAGTCACACATTGAATGTAATTACATAGTGCAAATTACAAACTAATTTAGGACTGAAAAATGATATGAAAAGTGTGCTATGCTTGTTAGAGTATTAAAAGAAAAACTGGAACAAACTCAGTTATAACCATTTTTACTGGACTTTTCATCTACAGTTATATCTCACTGGAAAGAGTTAAAATCAAATTGAAAAGCATATTGAGTGTTTTCAAAATATACAGAGATGGTAGGATGATATCCAAAGACCTAACGACAGCAGAGTGTGCTCATGCAACATATGCAGTCATGAGGCTTCTCTGAACTTGTCTGCATAGGCACTGTACTCTGTTTTATTTCTTTTTATAATAGTTACATATAGTTCATCTTAAATTCCAGCTTAAATTAAATTAATTGGTTTAAACCTGTTAATTAAATATTGGTTCATTTTTAGAAACTTGGATTTTATTTCTTTTGCTTCTGATAAAACAGGAACTGTATTGGTACTTGTACTATGCTCTGTAATGAACTTACGACACACGTAAGCGTGGCGCTTACAACTGTGGCAAGAAAAAAGTTTCCACAGGAAAACATAGGAAGTTTCTTGCTCAGAAATTTTTATGCATGTACTTTGAAGGGAAGAAAGTCATGTTTTATAGCAACAGTTTTATTATTCTGAGACAACTTTCTTCATAGGTTATGCAAAAATACAGTTCTCTTTGGCTTTTTCAATCTGCAAACAAATAATATCATACCAAGTATGTTTTAAATGTTTATTTTCAATAGCAGACCTGGACTGGGAGGTACCAGTGTACCATACTGACATTTTGAAAGTACCGGTGCATTTCACTGAAAAGCCATGCAACACTTGTGATTGGAAGCCAATCCTTTCTCCCACTAGGGACAGCTAGGTTCCCGCTGCCACCCACTCCCCACACCACAGCCAGCCCTGCCTGCTGTCACCGCAGGCATCAGCACGCTCCCTGGGCCAAGCTCCAGCCTTAACATAAAAGGTAAGCATTTCTGAAACGGCACGTGCTTCTCCTGTAACACAGAAATGCAAAACATCCACTTGCTCTTTAACAGTAATGCCCCTAAAATTTTCACAGACTGAAACTTTTTAAGTTATATTAACAGTCTAAACCTAGTGCTGTGTTTAAAGAGGATACGTACAGAGCCTTATTCTCAGAGGTGGTCAAGCTATGGGAATGCTGGATGATTTGCCAGAGGCAAGCGTACTTATTCTGGGCAGGCTTCCTAATTCTCTCCGTAAATGTTGGCACCCCCCAGGAACAGAAGTATTGCCGCGCTCAGTGGTTTGCCTGAGACAGAGGCTGATGGGGAGGACTTCAGAGGGAAAAAAAACATCTCGCATCACCGCTCTGACGTGCAGGTAAGTGAAGGCTTTAGCACCGTTGCAGGCGCAGGATGGATGCACTATTTTTCTCAATAACCTGTGTGACAGCAGCCTGATGTCCTGGAAGAGTAAAAATCCACGTTTCTTGCTGGGTCTTCACCCAGTAGAGGGCTTTCTGCTGTCACCACTGGATTGCTTGTGGTACCTGTGCTACTTAACTACAGAGGAGAAGCCTCTGCAGCATAATGCAGCCACACCTGGAATTGAAAAACAGGAAAAGGTAGAAAAGGCTGGGTGAAATGCAGGTTTTTTTCCTATGTTTCGCATTTCTGAAAATGTCAGTGTGTTATGCATATTTAGTTTTTATCCAAAACTGAATGGAAAGGTTTGTTTTCTGGTAGGTTCCCCCCCACCCCCCTCCCCATTGGGAGATAATAACTAATCAATGCAACAGAATGATTCTGGTCCTGTGGACCTGAGAAGAGTATGGGTTCCCTGTGGCAGAGCAAAGTTTCTCGGCAGGGACACATGGGCACTCCCCCGGCGTGCTGAGATGTTGCCTCGTTTCAAAGTTTTGTGTGGGAAACTGCTCCTTCAGTGAAAAAAAGGGAAGGGAGAAGATGGAGCAAGTTTCTAAAGACCTAGAAGTAACCTGGCATTTGCCATGTATGTTCATTCTAGAAAGAGAAGGGGTGAGATAGAGTTATTTGCAAGACTTCAGAGATGCTTTACGTTATTAGAGTAAGATAAAGGTTTGAGATGGTCTCTTTCTGACCCCATGCAACTCACAGACTGTTTTATTTCTGAGCACTTTTTCAAAGTACATTAGGCTGAGCTAGTATAAAGAGTTGAGAGCTGTTAGCTGCTGACTTCAAAGGCAGGGTAAAACAAAATTTTGGGCCAGGGAGGAGAGGGAAAAGACAAAGAGAGAGGTGTAGAAAGGAGCTTGAGAAGAGGCAAAAAAAAGGCAAAAAAAAAAAGATGTTTTTGAAAGAGGCATAAAAGAGAACCAAGGCAATGTTCAGTATACGTTTTTGAAAGCAGTGAGGAGTCTTCTTATTCTATAGTAAGTGTCTAATGATTTCCAGTGGTTGCTATGTGTTGTTCCCTCAGTACATACCAGGCTCATGGGATGAAAACTTCCATGCTAATTCAGAGGTGCAGTGCATGTCTAATCTGTTTATCTTATTGGCACCCCCTGACTTTTCCTATGAATGCACAAAAACTAGTTTCATCTGTAGGACCTCAAGCATCGCCCAGAGATGCATGGAATGACAACATAGCACCTTGAAGGGCAGTTCCACCTCCTCACCCTGTCTTGTTAAATACATACAAAATAGGGAACTAAGGAAAGGAGGAGAAAAGTGTCTCTTTGTCACGGAATATACCATGGACAAAATACTCAGATATAACAGAACAAGGTAGTAGAGACATACCTTGAAAGCAGATTTATGCAGATTCAGGTAGGCCCTTTCCTTGAAATGCAAAGAAAGAGAAGAAAAGAAGCCGCCCACTGCTATTCATTTTGGTGCCTAAACCAGAGCATAGGCTTTGATCAGGTCTTGTTAGAGCAGAGAATACTTAAAAACAGGAAATGTGTGGAGCTGTCCTTTGCAGTAGACGGTTGGTGGTAAATTGCCCTGTCACTGGCTGGAGGCTCTCCAGGCAAAGTCCTTCTGGAAGACGCCCTAACTGCAGCAGAAGTGGCCCTTCGCTCTGTGTATTGTATTTTGCTTGGCAGCACTGTCCAGTGCATTTTGCTCAGGTACCTTTCCTCTTGAGAGCAGCTTGTGGAATTATTCATGAATTTATTTTGTTGAACAGAGTCAGTCTTTCCATATTAGTGTGATCTACTATTTATACATAGCATTGCTAGGAAGCTGAAGGACGTTTTAACTCAAATGTTAAAGCAAATTGGAAAACTAGGCTGAAAAATAAATGAGATGATAGAAAATAACTGTATTATAAAACCAACCTGGTAAACCTGCGGAGGTGCTCACACCACCCACCCTTGGCCCAATCTCCTGGGTCCCAGCTGCTGCTAAGAGGGGACCATGAACGGGACAGCCAAAACTGTCTGGGAGAGCGCTTGCCCAGAAGTCATCCTTAACAAGAAGAAGGCGACTGGCAAGAAGATTAAATGGGCACGAGGGAACAGCATTTTGCTGGGTTTGAAACGAAGGAGCGGTGTGGGTGTGGGTGGGGGCAGAGGACAGCAGGACAGGTACGTGCCACGCTGCGTCCTCCGTCTGCAGGTGGAGGGAGCTGGTGCTGGGGGGCTTTGCTGGCAGCCCTCGTGTCCTGGGGTGTGGGGGCCAGCACAGCTCCTCCGGTGAGGTCCTTAAGGGTGCTGAGAAACTGCCGGGTTCGTGTTGCATTGCTGGTATGGATTGCGAATATTTAGTTCCCTGATTGGTGGTTAATTATGTCATTAATCAATAAACTGTTTCAGTATTGACCTGGTTTAAGCTACATGAACTGAGCAGGTTTTTTTCCTGTGATACAAGTCCACACATAAGTCTTTCACATCTTAGTTACAAGATCCCATTTCATAAATCTTGATTTGCACACCCGTGTAAGACAAATTGTTCGTATGACCAAATGTGTTAAGGTGGATAACAAGAACATTTATGAATAACTACTTCTTTTTGAAGCTGATGTGAAACTAATTCAGAGCTTGAAGAAAGAAAAAAGAAGGAATGAGATGTTCAATGGGGGAAGGATAACTTAGGTCTCATCCCTATTGTGATTCTGAACATCAGCCTGCCCTTCTTGGGGATCAGAGGAAGACCACAACATCCAAATTCAGCAGAACATTGTCCAAACTTTTTTAGTAGAAAAAAAATTCCATCAGAAATTTGTTTTTACATATATAAAAACACAATTACCTGGTGAATTTCTGTTGGAGTATTGGAAGCAATGGACATTTCTGATTAACGTGTGCTAAACAGGAAAATTAAATTATGCTCTCTCATAAGCGGCTGAACTCTAACTTCTGTAGAATAAAACAACTCTCAATTTCTGAATGAAAGAAAATTGCTTTCTAACATTTGTACACAGAACCACAGGTCCAGGAGGAGGTAAAATCTGCAACACAGAGAACATCTGATACTGTCCTAAAGAAAACTTCATATGTTTCAGGTATTTGCTCTGTCTTTGTCAAGAGGTAAATTGTTTTTATATTTTAAGTGGGTAGCATACAAGGAGAGGGACACAAGGACGATCAGCCTTTATGTGAACAACAAAACCTTGCCATCCTTCTTTGTATTGAATCGGCCTGTTCTAGAAAAGGGAAGTCAGTGTCAGGGTCTGGCCTTCATCTCAAAGATAACATATGGATAGCAAATTTACTTAAACCACGTTGGAGAGCACAAAGTAGCACTGAAATTAAAATCAGGGGAAAAAGGAAAGTCATTAGATCAGAGAGAGTAAGCATGGAAATTTGATATGTAGTATAGAATCTGTTAGAGAATGAATTGCAAACTGCTTCACATAAGGAACAAAATGATGCTCATGCTGTTTTTAGTGAATTCAACCTTTTCAAAATATGATGTCTGTGCACTGTTGTGGAACTGGGGGATTCCCCTGGGTAGGTTGCTGCCTTCCTCTCACCTACCCAACACTTGTCCACTGAAGGGCAGCTCTTCATATGCCAATGGAGAAAGTCCTGGGACTTCAGCAATAACACAGCTGATGAGAAAAAGATGCCTCTGTACCTTATGTTTGTTATTTTTGACCATCTCCCCAGTGGGAAAAAATGTTTATGCATTTTAGTATGTCTTCTGAATAAGTGGCAGAAAAGCACTTTCATTGTTGCTAATGGCTATTGTATATTTTTTCTGCTGTGATGTGTCCTGACTTTAACGTCAGTTATCTTGAAGTTATGGAAAAATGAGCCTGCAGCACATGCAGTTTGCAGTATGTGTTGTCACTGCTTTCAGGGGCTGCTTACTAGAAAAGTAGAGGCCATGGTGTTTGCTCACCCCAGAAAACTGGAGCAACTGCCTGTTTTTACACTCTAGTCTCAGCATGCGGAGATCCAGCCATTAAGCTCCTATCAAGGTTAATTAAAGTTTTGAAGGCAAAGGTTTGAAATGTAGACATGCTAGAGAGAACCACATTTCCTCTAAGGATTAATTTCCAGTCAGTCACTGCAGCTCTTTTCAGTCTTTTGTTAATTCACATCTTTGTCCAGGTGGTTTTTACCCATCAGAATAAGACCTGAAGGGCTCAGGAAGCACAATTTGTGAGCTGGGGCCCTAACTCTTAAGCCGAAGCCCCATAAATTAACCAGGATCTGTCAGATAGTGCTACACGATCAAACAAAAGCGTAGCATTAAGCTGTTTAACAATTCTAAGACATACAGCAATGAAAAGGGAGCTGAAAGTAGGACAAAAATATGCACTATGATCTGAGAACATTTGCATAATCTTTTGAAAACAAACTAAGTGCTTTCCCTTTCATTTTATTTTCCTTTATTCATCCGAATAGGGTGAATATTCTTAAAAATCCATTTTTAATAGATCTATTGCACCAGTTTGGTCTTCCTAAAATGACATAGAAGATTCAGCATTTGAAATACCACAGAAGGATATTAGCTAACTGAATGCTAACAATTTCATACAGATGTCTGCTTATCATGCAAATAGTTTATTTAGATGCAGAGACACATTAGACTCCAGTGATCATGAAGTGAAAAACTGTAGTTGCTTCATGTTGTTTCAGCATACGTGACTGGAATTTCAGCATGTTTTCTCCAGTAGTTCAGATAGCAATACTAAAATAAGCAACCAAAATGAGGGACACAAACTGCGTATACAAAGGAGGCTTGATTTCTAATACAGTGGGTATTAGTGGTAGATGATGGCTGCTGAACAGATGCCTTTAAATCAGCAGAACATTATGCAAACAGCTGCTAGCAAGACAAAGCATCTAATTTCACCTACTGTACGCTTAATTTTGCCCCTACCAGGCTGATCATATCCTGATTTCAGTATGACATTTAAAAGGAGGTCTCAGCTGGTTTATACAGTACTTTATAACCCCTGATTTGCAAAAGGGTAACTGACTGATATTACTTTTGAGTTCCAGAAAATAATACAGCTTATAGCGTTTTGTGGAACACGAATGGGTTTTCATTAGATCTTAAATCTAAACTGCTTCCTGACCTTTTCCCGATACCACATCCATTATTTCTCTCTCTAAATGATGCTCAAACCCTAAACATTTGTATGTCACTTATCTATTACTATTCCTGAAGATGACTTAATCATCCCAATATCCAGTGTAAAGGTCCTGCTTTTGCACCTAACCACTGATAGCATACATAATGAAGGGCCTCCATTTAAGGATGGGTTGGACAGCCAAGTGTCTTAGCAGCACGTAGTCTGCAACAGAGAACAGTTCTCTGTGTGCTAAACAGACCACAAAACGTTTCATCTCCTGGAAAACACATCATTTATTCATACTACAGCAAGTTATTTCTGAAGGCAGCAGATGAAAGCAGAAGTTTTTTTCCTTGACTAAGATGGCCTTTTGACTGGTGGAAGTACCTGCAAACTCAGAAAAAAAGCTCTTTAGAAAGGGCTTTCTGATATTTCTCAGTGATTTTGTGTTGAAGGGAACCACTCTAGACACCAAACTAAAGTCTGTTGTTCACCATGTTCAATGTAAGCATCCCATTTTGTTTTCTTTTCATCCTCCATCATCACTTAGCAAAGCTTGACTGATGATGCTGCCATTGAGGGGGTGGATGGACACCCTCCTCCTCCTCTGCAGCAGCCTGGGACAGGAGGTGACATCTTTTGGCTGCCCGTCACCACCAATCACCATCTCAGCAGCTCGACCGGCCAAGAAGCACGACAGCAGCAGCAGCGTTCGGCAGATCCAGATGAGCTAATGGGCCCTCACTGGCGGGGCGGCTGGGCCACAAGGCAGCGAGCGGATCTGCAGGACAGCGGCACCACAGGGTGCTCGCAGCCACGTCCCAGCGGTCTGCACTGCGACACTAAACAAGGGCTTCTTCGGACTGACGTGTCGTGGGTCTGTGTGTACCTCTATAACGTTACGTTACATGTAATGTAAAGGTGTAACACTGAGAAGAAGGTTTTACTTATCGGAGAGGTCAGCAGCTCTCTGGGTCTCAATACACCTAAGTTGTTTCTAGGTCTCCCCAGTAATTTTTTTGTCCACGTATGCTTTTTGCCCGCTCTCTAACAAATTAATCCGAACTACCACTGAAAACCTGAGTATATGATCTGATCTTTGTATTTCACTAATGTCAAAAGCACAAGGATAACAGAAGGCAATTCATTCAGTGTAAATGGACAGGCTGAGCAGCAGAAAGATACTTCTCACAAAAGATTTTGTGATTAGTGCTGATTTTTCTGTTTTTCAGAATTGTTTTGCAACATCTTGGGCAGTTGCTTAGGCCTTAAGGTATTAAGGTTTATATATCACTACTGTGAATTTTTTCCTTGAGAGTAGAAACTGCCAAGCATGAGCAAGAGAGAGAGGAGGAAAAAAATAAAAATAACAGTTGCTTTTTATGAGTCCCTGTTGTTTATTCTGCAGTGTACACCCAATATCAATTACTTTAATCACAGTGGAGACTACGTGAATCCATCAGAGAGAAAGCCTATAAACATGATAAAGAAATGTTATATTGTCCTCACTATCAGTTTATCTTTTTTTTAACTCTCTCATAGGTGACAGTGGTGATAAAAATAAAATACATAAAAGTCTGAGGCAACATTGTCCAAACCTCTATTATTTTTACAGCATATTTATGCATTTAAGAAGTCAATATTTTCATTAAAGGGATGACTGATTTAAAAACAAGGCAATTTATTAAGCTAGAATAGAAGGATTTAAGTTTCTTTATCTAACTTTCATGTTCTTACAACTTATAAATGATTAAAAATATATTTAAAAGGCTTAAAATAAAAATATGATTTTTATTCAAGGAGTTGTTGCATGTTGCTTTATGTTTATTTATATGCACACTTGAATACATAAGCCTATCAGTTTAAGAGTTCTGCATGGTTAGTTTAACCCTCCAAAACAGCTATACTGTGTGTATGTGTACAAACATATATATTCTCATATTATTCAGCTTGATTTATGTCCACTGAAAGCCTCAGGGATTTTAGTGGACTTGGGATTAGACTCTGAAAGTGTGGCTGTAATGCTTGTTATTGAGAACTGTATGCATCATGTTCCTCACCCAACGTCTCTGACAGTGCCAGTACTGACAGAAGTGTTTTTCAGTGGAAACAGATATTGTTCTCCTGACACAATCTCACCATGTGCATGAGTATAAATAATTTGCTGAGGAAGAGCTGTCCCTGTGACATGATGGAGCAGTTTTTGCCCTGGTGAGAACGTCTGCATGCAGAAGTGAAATAACAGCAGGAGGAGCTGCCTGCAGAGATATGATAGCCTCAGAGTGATCCCAAAAATGTTAAAGTAACTGTTTCTGTTTTTATTTTAGCATCATTGATGTTTTCTGTTTCTATCTTGCTGTATGTAGCTTGGCACTATGCACACTGTGACTGATGCTCTCTCACCTAAGTGCCAGCTTTTGCTAGGCTGGGTGTGAGAATTGTGACCACAGGATGCTTGGCTGATTTAAGCAAAATTGTCTGGGATGCCAGACCAGAGCTAGCTTCAGATGTGAGAGACACTGTGTACGTGTCTCAACCTCACAAATACTACCCTTATAGCTATGCTAAAACAAAATAATAATAATAATATAAAAAAGAGCAAAGCCAGATTTTCAGGATGTGGTGTTCAGTTTATAAGAGTGGCAACCGAAGGGCGTTTGGGGACACAGGATCAAAGAATGAATACCCTTGGAGAGGAAAATGTTTTTCCTTGTACTTTCTTCTACCACTGTTGGTGTTTTTCATATTATACTGCACCTGCTGTCACAGTGACATTTATAAGTTTGGAATCAAGCCCCATCCTCCTAACCCAGAAAGCTTAGGTTTAATTGAGATAATGCAAACAGTCAATAAGAGACAGGCCAGAGACGGGTTTTACAACAGGGTAAGCAGACTGGTGGAGAGGTGGTGAAGTGTGACCTCCTTCTGCTGTCAACACTGCGGTTCTTTGGCAAACACTTTTCTATAGCAGAGGCTTTCGTTGTATTTGGAAATTATCATCTGGTCTTACACTTGGGTTCAGTGCCTTAGAAACCTGAATGCTTTAGATCACTACAGTTTTTAATTGGTTTTACAGTTTACATCAGATGTGCCTTTATTTATTACCAGAGCCAACCAGCCCACAAAGAACCATGTTTGTCCCAGGTGACCGGATTAGGAGGAGGGAAGGTGCCAGTAGAGACTAACAAAGGAGCTCATATTGTCACAGGGAGGGGGGCTCCTCATCAGAGCTTGATAAGAATCAGAGGCAAATCAAGTCCTTCTATGAAGCAAAGAAAAAATGACTTGGGGCTTTGCTGAGATGATTGCTTGGGACTGGAGAAAGTATGTTAAAGAATGTGTTAGCAGTATTTTTTAGATATTTACTTAGAACAGCTGAAAATGATTAGGCAGAAGAGCAGCATAAGTGTTTGCTTAGCAATCTCTCCTCCGGTGAAGGACTGGAGGGCAGGTGGGGAAAAAAAAGGGGGGGCAGAAGAGAAACTCTCAGAAGAACGACATAGATAGCTGCTGTACTCAAGGTAAGAGAAAGGGAAAGAGAGGGTTCTTGAAGTGGTTGGCAGAGGCACCTAGTTTTGCTGTGAGGGTACTGGCTCCTTCTCCAGTCAATAGGAGAGATTTGGCATTCTGGGCTCCAGCAGCTCTGCATGCAGAGCAGGTGGCTGAGTTACGTGGGAGAGGTACTGTGTTCTGCAGTCTTGAGGCTGTGAGATTCAGTGCTTGTTTTTTTTCTCCCGTCTCCTCTGCACACAGCTAAATCTAATACGGGCAGTCAGGAGCAGCTCCTCAAGTGGCTAAAAAAAGATAATCTTTGAGAAGGTGCTTTTGGTAACAGCACATGGTCACACATTCCCAACGGGCACACGGCCCCACCTCCCTTCAGAGGCCTTTTTCCTCCAGCGTTGGTTTGGACAGGATGCATTCAGTCTATTCAAGATAGAGTCTAGACATGCAAGTAAAAGACGAAACAGTACACTGAATAAACCACCAGGAGAGTGCAACCAATTCTGGAGGGTAAAACCACTGCCAAATTGGAAGAGAAGTAGGGACAGTAAGATCAGGTGCTGCAAGAGGAGATGAATATGTGAACTTCTTTATAAAGACCGTATACTCAGGTTTCAGAATATAAACCCCCAAAACTCCTTAAATCACACTAGATGAAAGCATTATATGTCTCACTGGTCATCTGGGATCATTTGTTTTGCTGGTCAAACCTCCCACAGATTCATTTCTGTAGAAAGAATTCGTGTTTCAATCTGGGGATTAAAAAGAAGTTTTCATACTAGCCATGGAAAATATGCTGCTGTAAAAGATCCTTTCATCCTATTTCTTAGTAAACACAATTGTTCTAGGAAAAGAGCTTCCCTTGTTGAACTCCAACCCTGAGAAGTTTTCTCCATTTCTCTCGCTTTTCCCTGCATTTTCCCACCAGCCACAGACAGGTCATAATGCCCAGTCAGCATAGGCTGCGCATGCTGCATACGCACTCACAAAGGATAACCTTCGGGCTTTACACAGGCCAACCAGCTTGATGTCTCATAAGCAAAACCTCTGGCCTGAAAACTGCCATTTTCCACAGAATCTGAGCCTCAAATGCTAAGGAGGCACAGGAAGAGCGGATGCATGAGGAAACCAGGGCACAGCATCATGCTTTTCCTGTGAGCTGCCCTCCTGTGGTGAGCCAGGCGCAGGTCTGGCTTCACGTGGCTGACATACTGGAGTAAAACACTACCTCCTCACAGAAAACAGTCTGGTAGCAACCTCCAAAAGTCACATATCAAAGCAGAAACAACTGTAAAGCTATTTTCCAAAACATCCAAGATGAGTGGTCATCTTAAATATCCAAAACAGCCAAGAGGTGAAGCCACGTCACAACTGCCTGACATCTCTCAGCACTGTGGTACATGCTGGCAAAGTGAACAGAAATTATGCATGAGTAACATGTCTTACTGAGACTCCCCTTATTTTACATGAAGAGAGCGAGATTCCCAATACCATGCAGTAGGACATCTCCCATGAGAAGAAATGTGAGCCCAGCCCTCTCGCAGTTCAGGGAGCTTGTGACTCCCCTGTTCCCTGAAGTTGTACAGAACAAAAGCACTTATAGTCTTTCCTCCCTCCTACAGCTTTCTATTTCTCCTGGACATAATGAAAATAAAGATATAAAGAGTATGGATTGCGTTCTAACTTCTCTGTGTATAAACACAAGATTCCAGTCTGCATGGGTTTTTCTTTGGTATCTGTCACTCTAAGCATGCAGCGAAGGGGTGAAATGCACAGAAAAGCAACCAAGCCAGTAAGAAAGTGTAGTGGCTCACTTACTAAATTAAGAAATAAAATGTGAAGATTTTTTTCCCCTAGGAAGTATGGAGTGGTGTTGGCTTCTAAAACTTTTTATTGGCACTGGCTCAGCAAGTGCCAACACAATACAGAAAAAAACAAGCTGAGAACAAAATGTTTACATCAGTGGTTCTTTAAATGAAGAAGTAATACCAGCTGCAGTATTCAATGTGTTTACAATTCACTAGTGCTTAAACAAGGCCCATCAGCCATGGCTTTACACATAAAATACAATGCTAAACTGTAATTTTCTATATGATGGGATCTTTAATAAAATACTTCTACTCCATCTCCAGTTCCAATTAAGACTGCAGTCACCAGGAACTGGAAAGCAATTTTGCTTCTGACATAACTTTTAAAGTGATTTGATAGGCTGATTGAGTTATTCATAACAAAAGAAATGCATATATTTCCCATTAATTTTGCTTTGAAGTCCCAAAGTACATCTACTTGAAAATACACAGTTTTTTTCTTTTTATTTACTGATATTGCAAGGCATTGCTATGAATGCAACAGCTTTGGTATGAGCCATAAAACTCATCTGTAATAATCAAATTGCAAGCAGCTGTGGATGTGGTTTAAGCTCAAAAACACACCTTTTGATTATCTACATTACCTTCTTTGGCAATTCATGCTGGATCCAATACATGCAGCTAGCTTTGTGGTTTTGTTGTTGTTTGTTGTGGTTTTTGTTTGTTTGTTGTTGCGGATTTTTTTTTTTTTTTTAAGAATCCCAGGAATTGCATATACAGGTAAGAGTGACCTTATTTTTAAAAATGTGATCGGTAGCCCAGCCTTTTTTCAAGGAACCTCAGGAAAATTAGGCTTGAAGAGCCCCTTGGAGATCACCTGGTCCTGCCTAGCATGCAGCACTGTGCCAGCTTGAAAGCTGTTCAGGTTGTTGAAGTTGTATCCAGTTAAATTCTGAGTTTCCAAAACGGAGATCTCACAAGAGAGAAATTCCTCCTGGGGAAAACTGTCACAGCGTTACAGGAATTCTTGTCATTGTGAAGAGTTTTTTCTTCGCTTTCCTAAATGGAATATCCCTTCCTGCATCTTCTAACCCTTGCCTTGCTTCCTTTTCCCTTGCATTTTCAATGTGCAACACATAGCACTTTGCATTTTCTTGGAGCATCACATCATAAGAGAACATCAATTAACTAGTTCCTGTTCTACACGTGACAGCATTTTACACTGATTTCTGATTGATTTCAGATTAGCACAGAAATTAGGACTATGGAGCTCTTACCTCTTTTTGGTTGGCATGGCTAAAACCATGTGAATTTTTGTTCTTTCCCTGCTGGGTTGGTAATGCCATTGGCTAAATTAGTTTTTATTAACTCAGGGAATAAATGTTTTATTTTTTGGCATTTTATGTACTGTAGTTTGCTTTCTATATCTTAACTTTCTTCAAGTTCGGGAGTGTTCTTGGTTTCCAGATCTGTTGGTCTGGCTTCTAAGCGACTTTCTGCAATGGCTCCTCCACTTCAGATTCTGCTGTGCCCTGTACCCATATGTAAAATGAAGTTTGGATAGAGTGTGTAGGCCAAAATACGTCCTGTGGCTAAAAAATGCTTGCAGAAGTTTTAGTTCTTTTAAAATGGTTTCATGGTTTGCCAGGTCTGGAGGTGAGTGGCTTTGCCTCTGTGGAAGAAAAGTATGCTGATGGCAATGGACCCAGAAAAAGGCTTGGATCCTCGTGGGACCAATCTGGACTTAGGGCGCAGCGCGGCCCTGCTGGGGGAAGGCGTTCCTCCCTGGTGCTCCGACCCACCCTGCTACACCTCCTCTGAGCACGACCGCACAGGGCTGGTGCTAAGGATGAAGAAAAGGGAGTGGGTGAAGAAGTAAAGAGACCTTTTTTATAGGAAAATAAAATTGTGTTCTGTAGGAGGGAACAGCTGGCAGGAGGTTATAGCCAGTGGCAGGGGGCAACCAGATTTACAATTATGTCTAAGTTACAGATGTACCTATGAATTTAGATTCTACAGACAAGATTTTATTACTCTAATGAGAACCCACATACACCACAGTGGAATGTTATTGCAATATTAGTTATTAGAAATTGCTTTTATGGTCTTTCCTTTTGCTTTGCAGTGTGACTAGTGTCTTTCTTTCATTTAACCACATACTTTGTCCCTAAGGTTGATTTTGTTTGCACGCGTGAATAAATTACTTCAGAGAATAAATTACTTCTGAAGAATAAAGTAGCTTATTATCAATGGAATAAACAAAATGAAACATATATTTTATTGCTCTAAGATTCTTTGTATCTTAGCTCTCTATACAGCTTAGATACCATAGTAGTACAGAACAAGTCATGTTTGACTCATACGCAAAAATGGTTGCAGCTACTTCTAAGCTGTTTAGTTGTATGTGTCCTTTAGAAAAACTGAAAGAATGTATGCTAACTTTACATGAACTAATTTTATTTAAAATAGCATGTATCATCATAAAACCACATTCAATTAACACAAAAATATATAAAAATGTGATCCAGAAAGAAGAGTAAAATGAAGTTTAAAAACCTAGTTTAAAAAAGAGAACTGAAAAGTAATTTAACCTAAGCTAGAAAACACCCATGATAACAGAGGATGGAAATCTATTAAAGTGAAAATCTGTAAATCCATCTGGTTATTTTAGTAACCTAATAAATATCAGCACTTCTGTCTGAGAGTTTATAATGATTTAATATATCTGCCTTACTACATTTATGGTCTAATTTAACAATGTATTTATGGTCTAATTTAACAATGTAACATCAATTTCAATGAATTCTATGTATTTTAAACTGAATAATTGAAGAACAGGAATGCTTAAACAATGAATGTCTTAAGGTTGAGGTTTTATTTTCCTTTTCATAGACTTTTTCCTGAAATTGTGGATTTCAAAAATATAAGAGAATGTTATACATATATTTTTCACTCACTGCTTAAAAAAAAAAAAAAAGAGTGCTTTGTCAGATAAAGCAAGAGTTTTGACAAGCAATATCTTTTTCTTGGTGAAGGCCTATCTCATAATAATATTTCTCTTCCAAATTGGTTTTGACACATCCTAAAAACAGACCACAAGCCAGAAGAGCATAATAAATCTCTATTTATGAGCATGTCCTTTCTGTGAGTGACATCTGAACCCAAAGGAAGTTTATTTAAATTTACTTTAGTGGTGAATCAGGTTGTACTGTCAAAACCTACTCACCTCTGTTAAGTGCATATACTGATGTTTTTACAAGCAACCTCTTCTACAACCATGCTAGTTTATCCACTATTTTTTTCTTGGAAAGTATCTTATTTTGACAAAATCTGAATCTTCAGTGACAAAAGAAATAATGATTTGCCAGAATGAGTAGTTACAGTAAAATTGCAGCAATTGGTGTACATCCATTGCATGAGGTCATGTATCCCTTCCACCCCAGAAAGGACAACCATTACTGTCAGTCTGTTTTATAATCCTTTCACTTTTTACTTGCCACTTGCAATTTGTCAAAATTTTCAGCTACATTTTAGTTTATTTATTTCTGGATATTTCTGCAGCATAAACTCCTGGTTAAGAGAGACACTGAACAAAAACACCCTAAGAAATTTATTCTGATTTATCAGAATGAGAAGCCTGCACTCAGCAGGAAGAACAGGAGATATATATGTATTTTTTCTCCTTTATTTCACAATATTTGATAAAAAAAAAAATTCAATGAAAAAGCTAGGCTTGTTTAGCATACAACTTTGCACAACCTATCATTAAACTTTATTGCAATTGCATTAGCAGTTTTATTCAGAACCTGTCTCTTCAGGCCTTAGTGATGCTGATTCCAGCCTTTCATGACTGATAATCGCATAATTTTAAAAACAATGAAATCTTAATAGACAATGCGAGCTGAACCATGCTTTCCTATTTTTAGTCGTAAGTGGCTGAAAAGGCATTAGGGCCCAAGGAAAGTTTCGTTATGAAAAATTCATCACAATACTCTTCTCTAAAGCTTGCTGTGAGTACATTTTAATTATCTTTACCTCTTGGTGAATTAAAATTAACTCTTAAGAAGGAAAGAAAGAAATAAAACATAGCAGGGCAATTGCCAGACAAAGAAATCACAGAAAAGTAACATAATTCCTCTTATGAGTTTTCAAGAGTTATAACTATTATTTAAAAGACATAAATAAATAAATAAATACATGTACTTTATTCATAAAAAGATTTCATAGTAACTTCAAGATGTGAAAACTCTTTTCTAGGACAGGAAGTTCAAAGGTATAGCTAATATTAAATGTGACAGATTGTTCCAAAAATGCTTTTGTGATATGAGGAATCACAGTTCCCAGGGACTATGATGTACAAGCTCTCAGAAAATCTGAAGGAGACGTGTAACGATATGATGTTTAGACTGTGAGATTTTCAGCTCTTAGAAAGTTACAAGACTGACATCCTGAAAGGCTGCCAGGAAACCTTACTCATACTGGCTCTTGCTTAGTCTCAGTATGTTTAAAAGCAATATGTGCTGCATTGCCCAATACGGTCATGTGGTAAATATTTAGGTGGGGTCTTCATTCTTAGACATGGCATCATAGATGTTCATGCACATCACACATATCTCATGAAAATGGACTTACTACATCTTTCTAATATTTTTCCTGCAAATAGCAGACTTAAAATCTTATAAAAACTACTGGGCTTATTGAAGTGGAGAAAAATATAGGAAACTGAAGATAGAAATGCAAGCCAGAAGTTTTACCAGGAGAAAAAAAAAAAAAAAAGAATATTGGGAGAGGAGAGAAGAGAAAAAAGGAAAAAGAGAAAAAAGAAAAGGAAAAGAAAAGAAAAGAAAAGAAAAGAAAAGAAAAGAAAA
>VXAL01012250.1:137214-161217 GCA_013399475.1 Chauna torquata
GGGCGGGCGGTGAGGAGGAGGAATAAGGGAGTTTTCATTAGATCTTAGACAATTGATTTTCCCTGTAGTTTGTAAAGAATATGAAACAACAATGTATCTGGAGCTGAAGCTGGGGATCAATCTTATTGCCATTTGTTTGAGTTGCTTTATTTATGGTTTGTCATGAAGCTTGTTTCTAATCGTGTAACACGTTGTGCACATTCATACTAGCATATGTGAAAGCACTGTCAAGCAGTGACAACTCTGAAAGGAGGTTTTGTCTGTGTGGGTCTGAAATTTGGAGGCAGTCAGTGGCTGTCCACTTGTGAGTGAAATTTCTACTAGCCAGAAAATCTCTCTGCGCTATTTTCCATATCTTTATTTTGTGTTAAAAATATATTAGTCTATGCTTGTTTTGCAGTGTGTACAGGTGAACTAAACTGGCTGGTTGAACTTCTCTACCTCCACTTTTCCTCTTGTTTCTTTAAATAATTGCAGTCAGGTTCATTTCACTTCTATGGACAATATACTGCTAAATATGTATGGTTTAAAAATTACAATGTTGAACTGGCAGAGAAATCTCTTGCAGGTGTTCTTGTTCTTTGATACTGTTTATGCAAAGCACCAAAATGTACATTTGAAACAGCTCTAATTAGTATTCTTCAAGGTAACACTGTGCTTGGAAAAGAATGACATGCATGTTTCTGCCAGCTAATTAGCAGTGTTGGTGAAAAAATTCTTTTCAGTTAAACTAGAAGGTTTTTATGCTTGGTCTAATGCATACCACCCTTAAATTACTTTTAAAAATTGAGTGAACCTTATTTTCAGGAGGTATAAATAATGTAGGGACTTCACACTGAAAATTCAAACCTTCTAAAAATCACAGGTTGTATAAAGTAGAAGGTCAGGCATCCTCACAACCATCTGTGTTGTTTCTTCTTTCAGTGTCCAGTTGCAGCCAGGATAATGGTGGCTGATCAGATAATAATTGCAAAAGACCTCTTTATTCTATGCTAAGAGGCTGGCAGTGAAGTAAGCAGAGTTTCTGTTAGTTATGAAGGGCTTGAAATTTCCATCATCGTGAGGCACAAATGGACTATCTCCTGACAGGCAGAGAAGTGCAAAATGTCTTGGTAATAATCCATGGCAATGGCAAACATCACCTGTCTCGTGCTTCATTTGCTCTGCAGTAATAGTTCATACAATTGACTGCATCTTTGTGTTTTAATGCTCAAATATCCTTGTCACCTTCTATAAATTATATAAACTTGACAACCGAGAATTTTACTTTTTTCCTTTCCAAACTTTACCTATTAGCTTACTTAACTGACCTGGATTCTTGAGGTTTTTTCATTTGAGGGGCGGGGGGGAAGTGGTGGAGAGGAGAAATATTTCTGTAAACCATTGCAATGGCATTTGCCTTAACTGTTTATGGAAGGAGGATGCAAATAAAGACTGGATTTGTAGCCTGCGTCCATAACCCTAGGAAGACATAGGGTTTTCATCACTGCTTTGTTCTTTAGATATGTATTGGGTTTACATGGTAAAGGGTTGGTAGCAGGGGGGCCACAGGGGTGGCTTCTGTGAGAAGATTCCAGAAGCTGCCCCATGTCAGATCAGAGCCAGCTCCAGCCGGCTCCAAAAGGGACCCGCTGCTGGCCAGACCTGAGCCATGAGTGATGCTGGTTGTGCCTCTGGGAGAGCAGATTTAAGGAAGAAAAAAAAACTGCTGCACAACAGCAGCTGGGAGAGAGAGGAGTGAGGAGCAGCCCTGCAGACACCAAGGTCAGTGAAGAAGGAGGGCAGGAGGTGCTCCAGGCGCCGGAGCAGAAGTTCCCCTGCGGCCTGTGGTGAGGCCCATGGTGGAGCAGGCTGTCCCCCTGCAGCCCATGGTGTACCACGGCGGAGCAGATCTCCACGCTGCAGCCCGTGGAGGAGCCCACGGTGGAGCAGGTGGATCTGGCCTGAAGGAGGCTGCAGCCCATGGAGAGCCCCCGCAGGAGCAGGCTCCGGGCCGGACCTGTAGCCCGTGGAGAGGAGCCCACGCAGGAGCAGGTGATCCGGTGGGAGCTGCCACCCGTGGGGGACCCATGCTGGAGCAGTTTGCTCCTGAAGGATGGACCCCGTGGTACGGACCCACATTGGAGCAGCTCTTGAAGAGCTGCAGCCTGTGGGAAGCCCACGCAGGACCCGTTCGGGAAGGACGGCATCCCGTGGGAGGGACCCCACGCTGGAGCAGGGGAACAGAGAGTGACCATGAAGGAGCGGCAGAGATGAAGTGATGTGGGCTGACCGCAACCCCCATTCCCCATTCCCCTGCGCCGCTCGGGGGGAGGAGGTAGAAGAGGGTGGATGGGGGGAAGGTGTTTTTAGTTTGCTTTTAGTTTCTCACTGCTCTAGTTTGCTAGTGATAGTAATAAATTATACTAATCTCCCTATGTTGAGTCTGTTTTGCCTGTGACGATAATTAGTGAGTAACCTGCTTGTCCTTATCTCAACCCTTGAGCCCTGGTCCATCGTATTTTCTCCCCCTGTTCCTTTGAGGAGGGGGAGTGAGAGAGCGGCTGTGGTGCAGTTCCGCTGCTCAACTGGGATGTGATGGTACAAGGGTGTGGTACCACCACAAGATGTGCTCTAACTGGGCTGACCTTGTTATTGGAGATGTTGGACAGGTAAATCCTGGAGAGGCTCGAAGTGGGACCAGAGCAGTATTTGAGAGGATGTCTGGGGAATATCAGTATATTGTTAGTGTGTTTGTCAGTTAGCTGCTTGCTGCTGAGCTGTAGATATACCTACGTATCAGAAAGCACCTCTTTAGAAGAGACAAAGTAGGTTTGGGGTGATAAATTGAGTCAGTCTGGATTTGCTATTGGTGCCCCTGCTGCGCTGTTATGCCCTTCCTTGCAATTTCCACTTATTGGGCAATTTAAGCTGTTGGACAGCTGAATTTGTTGCAGATGTTGATGGTGTCAGAGTTTAGCTTTGAAATGAAAGAGTAAACATAATTCAAAGAATCCCAGATGCCAGTTTTCAGCTTGATGAAGCCCTGGCATGCTGAGTCTTGTAATTGCTCAGGTTCTCTGGGAAGGGGATTGAGCAAACTGGCTGTGATAACCAGCTCTGTGACAGGGTGCTGCTAGCACCAACAGCTGCTTCTCTTTCCTGCGCTTCGGAGAAACGTGTCTGTTGATACTTGGTCTGTCTGTCAGAACTGCTCAAATGCTTTCTAGACTATTGTAGTCTTTGTTCTTTCCCCCAAAGGAGTTGCTAATCACAGCATGAGAAGCTCTTACTTGCAGGTTGGAGACTCTGGCCCTCCTATTTCCACAGAAACAGGAGAAAAACTTGTGACAAAAGTCAATCTATAGTTTGGTTCAGAAAAGAAAAAGTGGGTCACCTCATTTCTCCTATCTCCTTCTTCAAAAATGCTTCTTTTTAAGGCATTGTCAATTTCTTTGAGGTCAGAGACTCTTTTTCTGTATAGCCAAGCAATTGTTCTTAATAAACCAGTTAGACATCATTATTTTCTATTTCCAGAACATCCCTGAATTGCAGTAATGGGTCTTTTTTGTTACACCGAGAAGTTTGTGTTTCATCTTTTGTTGCTCTGAAGGTATTGATAGAAACGTGGGCCTGGTAAGAGTTGGTGGTCATCAGACTGAGGATTTATTACTGCATCCATTACTTCGTGATTTGAATCATGAGTGTTTGCTTCAACCTCTGCTGCTAGAAGACTAGTCCTTCATTTCATTGATGAATAGAAACTCCCAACTAATTCCCAGCACAAATTTTGTTATGGCTAGTTTTGACTCATACTCTTGTATGACCTCTCTGCTTCTGTTTAGAACCCCTTCTTTAATGAAGTTTTTCACTGTTACTACAAGAAAATGGGATCTGTATTTTGTCTATGCTTCTCTAGTGTATGCTTTAATATTAAGGAGAGGGAAAGATAAATGATAAATTTTCGAACTGTAAAGATTAATTAAATTTTATATTTTAAATAGCTTGTTTCATTTAAGTGTAAGGAAGACTCCTTTCTCACCAGCATTTTGAAATGATATTAAAATAACATTTTAATGGCTTTTCTATACATACTACAAGGGAAAGGCATAAATAACAAGTTAGCATTGATCTCTGGATGCTTCCTTTGCTGTAGTGACTAACCAGAGGGTAATGAAAGGGAGGAAAGATCAGAACAAAAAGTGACAAAATGGTATTCAAAAAATAGCCAAAACCTCTAGTCTAACTCCAGGTTGCAAAATCATATGCTCCTCTGGTTAGGTCAGTAAAATTTTCAAGGTGAGGTCTCATGATACCATAATAACTTCTAGGGGAATGGTTGCTGCTGTTGCACTATAACTTCCCAATATATACGTATTTTTTGCTGAGTCCTCTAAAAGGATCCTGCAGAATAAGATCCTGTAGCCCTAACCCATTAAAATTACCCAATAAAAATCCTTCTAACTTAATTTAATGTTTAGACATGTCTGAATGACTTCTACAAGAAGCCTATAATTCTATAATACTTCTATTAGTCTATAATTTCTATCTACATAAATTCTGTAATATTGCTATGGTTTTGTTGGGTGTTCATATGCTGTTGCTTGGTTTTTAGAAGAGAATTACTTAACTTCAATGTTTCTTGTGTTTCTCCCTTTAGTCTGTATTGAATGATCTACTTAGCACTTCAGTTATCTTGAAACATTTCAGAATGTCTCCTACAAAACCAAGTCCTTAAGTGAAAGGTAGTGTTTCTCTGGAGTACGCCTCATAGAAGTTGCATGCTTTTGTTGTGTAAATGCTCAAGGTGGCTTGGAAACTCCTGGAACAAAAGGAATTAAAGATCATAAAATATTACTGTGTTATGTATTTAAAAAGCATTTTAAAGTTGAAGGCTAAGGTATTTTTTTGAATTCCTTTATTACTGTAAACTGCAATAGCTCTTTCAGGGACATGTTATGTACTCTGGTGCAGCAGATGGGGGGGAAAAACTCTGCAGTCACTTGCTTCTTGTGGAGATCCGGAACAGTGTTTTGGGAGAGGCTGCCTCACAAACCCAAAGTTTGTGACTAACCAAAGCCACTGCAAGTGTACCTTCATTCCAGCAGGGTGTCAGATCATGCTTTCCTGCTTCTTGGGATGCATGGAAATTTTTCATGTGATCTTGCCACTATATTCCTCCAAAAGGAAAGCTTTCATGCAAGAAACCTGTGGCAAGGTGAAGCCTCACTTCCATTTTATATATGAGAAATTCTGAACCTGCTGGGGTTGATAACCCTGGGTTATCAACCTGTCAGCCTGGTGTTTCTGAAGCTTTTTAATTATTTTTTCATCGATTAAGTGAGCTGTTCTATTCAGTGTTGAAAATTAGCATTTAGAGTTTGTGAGGCTTGGAAAGCTACTAGCCTGCTCTGTGTGACATATTCTGCTGACTGGCTGGGTTCATATTGTGGGGTTTGCGATTTGTGCTTTTTAAATTGCTTGGAGTTGGACTTTGTATAAATGCTTACAGTTCTGAAATGATTTTTCAGACAGAAGAATGAAGGACTTCTAAATGAAGACCTCTCCTTTAAGTCCTTACAGTCCTGAATTAATTACTATAGTACCTTTCCTCTTTCCTTTGTAACAAAACTGCTTGTTTCTAGTTTCCAAGGAAACCCTTTGGCATCCTCAAAACTCAAATGGTAGATTAAAACCCAATACAGGTAACCTTTGCAGAGCTTAGTTAACTTTCCGTTTTGTGTTTTTTTTAAAAAAAAAAAAAGAACAAAACTGTAGCTCTTGGGAGTTTTAGAAGACACCTGCCATGTCCTTCCCCAGTCAACAGTGAAGTGTGGTCTGTGACTGACACTGCCCTTAGACCACCTTGTATCTTTGTGCCTGCATGTTCATGCATTCTGAATTTAATTTGGGTTATAACGGCAAAAAGTAAAGCTGCTGGATACTTGGAAGTCTCCAATCAGTATTGAGTTTTACACTTTACATTTACAATTGATTTATTATTACATAAGCCTTATAAAAGAAATATTAGTCTGGGGCTGCACATGGAAAAAAATGATTTTAGATTTGCACCCCAGCTGGAAATATGAACTAGTAGATGTCTTGAGACAGGATTTTTGTCTTGGTACTTTTCAATCCCTGTTCTTTATATCTGAGGTATACAAATCAGAAGCTAATGCAGACAGGTTCATCAGGGAGTAGGTGAGAATAACTACTTGCAGACCAATCACTGAAAGCAGCATTGGTACCTCAACTACAGCAAAGCCTTTTCTCAGGTGGCCTTCCAGCAATACCTTTGAATCAAAAAATCTGTTATTTGATAATTTTGGATTGAAAACCAAACAATATTTCGATGAATGGATGCAAGAAGAGTCAGTTGAATGTCGAAGCGCATATCATAATGATGGGCTTGTGGATAAAAAAAAAATCCAATGCTCCTCATTCTTCTGTAGGATTAGATTGTCTTTGTGATAATCCTACAAGGAAGGGCACTTCTGAGGAGGATGGGAATCTGCAATTTTGCTTGGAATAGAAAGTGGAAGAGCCTATCTCATGAGGGTGTGTGTAGAGACTGAAATTTCACCTTGTACAGGACAACAGGTTAATATTGTGATGAAAAGGCACAAAAAAAAGTTTTTCAAGTTCAGCTAAAGGAATCATTCTAAATAGGCCTAAGAAGAAGACTGATTTTTTTTATCTGCAATAACAAGAAAAAACTTATTTTTGTGAAGGGGTATAAAAGCTATCAGTTAACTGAATTTTCCTAAAATGTCAGATATTTAACACTAGTCTTCTCTCATGCAATATGGAAAGGAGCCAGGTAACTCTCCTGCATTTCTTGGGGCTTAGGCTTCATACTGTCTCTAGCTGGAAAGGTTGTGGAGCAAATGGTGCTGGAAGCCAGTTCAAGCTCCTGAGTGTCCAGAATGTAACTAGGAACAGGACAGATGGACAGTTGCATTTGGGTGTACTGAGGATAAATTTTACCTGCCCAGTCTGATGTAAACTGGGGAGAGCTGTGGAAGTTATATGCCCTAGCTTTTGCAATGCCTTTAACAAGGTTTCTTAACAAATAAATCCTAATAGCCAGAGTGGTGAGATACAGCCTAGACAGCAGATATGCAGGATCAGTAGACAGCTGGCTTGACTGTCAGGCTCCAAGGGGTTGTAATCAGTGGTAGAAAGTCCAAGTAGCAGCTGATTTCTAGAGCCATTCTGGTACCTGTGCTGGGGTTAATACTGCTCAGTGACCTTAACAGCAAGCTTGCAGATAGTGAATTGAGGGAGGCTGGTCAAAATGCAGGAGATGGGGTCTGCTAGTCAGAGGAACCTTGATATATTGGAGAAATGGGCTGAAGTGAATATCATGATATTCAGCCAAGGTAAATACCAAGCTTTCCATGTGGAGTGATATAACCCCTTGTAACTACAAGCAGCGTAATGTCTGGGTAGGGAGCAGTTGTCATTTAGAAAAGGAGTTGGAAGTCATGGTGAACGGGTCAAATGTCAGTCAGCAATGGGCACTTGCAGGGAGGAATGATCACGTATTGCATTAAATTAGCCAGGCTAAATGGCAGGGAGGTAATTCTTCCCCTCCCTTTAGCACTTCTGAAACAGCACCTGGAGTGTTGTGCTCAGTTCTGGGCTCCCCAGTGGGAGACCAGCATGTTGGAGAAAGTCCAGTGGAGGGCCACCAAAAGGTTCAGGTGGCTGGAGCAAGTTACACATGAGGAGAGACAGAGACATCTGAGCTTCAGCCTGACGAAGGGAAGGGTAAGGAGTGACCGTCGTGTAATAGGATGAGGGACAAGAAGTAAGATTTAGGGAAATGGGAAATTGCTGTTGGATGCAAGGGTTTTTTTAAGTATGAGGGTGACCAGACAATGAAACAGGTTGACAAGAGAGGCTGAATAACTCCATCTTAAGATTGAAATCTTAGCTAAGCAACTACTTGAACAAGCACTGGAGGTCACACCAAAAGTTACATCCAAGGATCCTTTCCAACCTGAATTGTTCTAGAGTCTTGAATAAGTGCAAAAAGAAAAAAATCCCAAATGCCTATGAAAAGGGATTTGTTCCTTCTTTAAGTGGAAAGTTGATAGGAAACTGCTTGTTGTCTCACAGAAATGTGATCGTTATTAACCTCTCTGCTCAAGCTGTATTTTTCATGCTGAATTTTAAAACTAAAACACTAGATTTTTTTGAAGGGAAAAGTGATACTTCAGCTGCTTTTCTTTCTCAATTCAGTACTCTGCAGTAGAGAAAGTCTCTAATTTGGATTACATTTCAAACTTGACATTTGAATTTGTGGCTGGAACTGTATAGTAGAACAAACACCCTTGAATTTTGAAAGGCCTTTGGGCTAATTCTTAATGTTTTAACTGCAAAATTTGGACCGGCTCTGAAAGTTGTGGTTTATATTTTCTTTTGTTGTTGTGGGACTAAGATCTAGACCATATCATTTCTTATCAAATGAGTTTATAAAATGCATGTCTGCTTTGCAATTGTGGCATACAGTAGTACAAGTGTTCTGAAGCGTCTTGGGAAAATCCTGTTTGCATTTGTCAAAATGAATTGCAGAGAGCTTTAACAGATATCTGCCACTTAATGAGTAGTCATTGCTGGAAATTGGATTTTGGTTTGTAGTGTGAAATTAGTGTTGAGAAGTGCAGTGCTTTGAAGCAGAAAATTAGTATTCTCTGTAATGTGGATATTCTGAGAATTAAACTTTTTTGGAATTATTTAATGACTAAGCAGTTCGAAAGACCAAAGAATATGTTGAATTTACAATTCACTCTTTCAGTTATTTCTGTCTTCATAGAAGAAGATATGGGTTCATGTTTCATTAACGTTTCTTGTAAATCCAATAGAACTGCTATCTCTAACTCAAAGTTGTTATGCATCCTAGCCTGGCAAGGTACAATGAGTAGTTATAGGAACCATCAACTTTGAACAGAAGTGCTACTATTCAAATGACTTCATCTCAATTTATCTACTTTGCTTATTTAGCTACGCAACATTTTTTGTTCCCAGGTAAATTTTTCTCCCAATCAGCCCTGCTGTGATGGTCATGGCTCTCCATTGGCAGACTACCATGGTTAGGCTATTAGGTGGCTTACCGAGATGTCCAGTGTACAAGCAAAACTAAGAGCAAATTACATTTCACCAGTTTGTCAACCTCTAGCCCACAGTCAAATATAAAACTACTGGATATTTAAATAATACCGTTGTGTAGATAATTCACCCACTTATCCAAAAGCTTTGCTGTTTTGACCTCAGAGCTTGTTCTTTTCATATCTACTGTTCTGTTTCATAGCACTGGTGGGGAGGAACCTCAAGTCTTTCTCTTTCAGAAATGTACTTTTTGTCTCTTAGAAGTTGAAAGGTCCTCTTTCTGTTGGAAAATCATTTCAGGGAAAGATCTATTGCTATTCTCAGTAGATTCTTTGAGATTAAATGAATGCTTGAGAAAAGACTACTTTTTACATATTTTCATATAATCTACCTCCTAAAAGGTTTTTCCTTGCTTTTAAATTCATCCATGATGTGAAGGTACCCATAGGGATGTGAAAAATAAGCCTAAAAATTCCTCAGTTATGGTGATTACTCATTTTAGTATGAGCCAACATGATTTAAAGAAAATGCCTTGATATTGCACAATGTAGTAATTCA
This sequence comes from Chauna torquata, assembly GCA_013399475.1. Lineage (NCBI taxonomy): Eukaryota > Metazoa > Chordata > Aves > Anseriformes > Anhimidae > Chauna > Chauna torquata. Next base: position 146,866 of record VXAL01012250.1, read on the forward strand.
TTGTTTTGTGCTGCTTACTAAAAAATGTCTTAAACCAATTTTGCAAGACACAACTGAGCAACTATGTACCTGGTATGTTCCTTTCTTTTTTCAACTTGGTTTCTTAAAAGAACAGCAACTGAGAAGCTTGTTTTTGTTGTCTGAAAGTATGTTGATGTTTTGATAGGTCTTGAAACAGTGACAGTGGCTATAAACACTTAAAGTTAATGACTGTCTGAGAGGAGAATCTTTGCTGAAACACTCTTTTCCCAGAGGTCGTCTTTTGAAGAAAAAAAATGTGTATAAAAGCAGTGGTTTTATTCTAAATGTTTAGAATAAATCCTATTATACTGAGTAGTCTTGCAGCTGTGGTATTATTCATTGCGGATGTGGGAAGCCCTTCAGGTCACAAATGCTCCAAGAATGAAGTTAGAGAGGTGGCAGAAATGGATGATGACTGATCCATTTTTATGAAAGATGTTTAAGAAGGAATTCTATTGTGTTATTCTGTTCCTGGAAAAAAAAAATTCAAACCAGACTGATACCTTGAGGAGCCATTCTCTGGCTATGCATGTAAGTTTTATACTTAGGAATGTCTGGGCAAGATTTCTATAACTGTTCAATTCCAATCCATTCTTAACCAGTAGAGATGTAGAGGACAAGACAAATCTTTAAGAACAAAAGTTTCTCAGAGGAGAAAGAAGGAACTTTGCTGTCCCACCTTAGGGGAAAAGCATAGTGAATCACTTTGCCATTTTCTCATTTATTCTGGAAGGGGAGAATCACATTACTGATATTCTGGTGACAGAGGTAATATGTGGAAGTTTCTGCCTGCCTCAACACAGACCTTGCTTTTCATATGTGTTTGCAATGTCAATCAAATACATTTCATTATCCTAAGCACATCATAAATATTGCATGCTCAGGACTAGGGATATAATATGCTTTTACTCATAATACACTTGAGATAAGTGAGAACTGAATATTAAGTCTGAATAATCTGCTGAAAGGGTACATGACTCAGTCCAGTGGTATAGATCCCTTATAAATAACAAAAAAAAAACTTGAGGAATTTAGGAGTGTGGATTTTACTACTTAGTTTTAGCTTAAAATTTAGAATTGGCCCTGTTTCTGTAAATTCACAGGAGCTGTGTCAAAGTGACTGTCTTTTTTCTAAGTTTCATTCACTTTTTCTGCAGGTAGTTGCTAAATGATCATTTGTCAAATTACTGTTTTACATTTCCTCATAGGAGATGAAGTACTCCAGAAACTAGATGATCACATATCATGGCTTGTGTTTTCTAAATCTGGAAAATCTTCAAAAAGCTGTGTAAGATACTTCTGTGCAGCAGCAATTTTAGTAGAGCCTCATGGAAGCCTTCCTTTTCAATTTCAAACGATGATTTGTAGAGCATTTAGTATGTTATCTGATGGAGATGCTTTAATCACATTACTGTATTTGAAACCAGTACAAGAGGGATGGCAACATGGCATGCAAAAAGCAAGCAGACAGGCTCTGACTACTTGAAAGATGCTTTATCAATTCATTGAAGAAACGTTGTGTGATGTCTTGCAAAAGCAGAGACAGTGCCCTGTTTTGAACAAGTAATAGAGGGGTTTGTGGTTGTTTCAGGTTTTTTTAAAGCTCACTGTTCTTCTGACCCTTGCTACAAATGTTTAACCATGCATTTCTTCACCAGAAAAGTGAGGTCTGTCTTTACAAAAAAGACCAACTTCTCTCCTGCTAGTACGTTTTAAGTTCATGCTTAGGGGAAGCTATATTTCTGCAGTGGTTCTATGCTGACAAGGGAGGAGGAGTGGTGCATGGTGTTCATGCAACTGTTGCAGCGTGTCTGAACAGCTGGCTTCAAGGAGCACAGTGTTTGTGAAGTGGGTCTCCTTCAAGCCGGAATGGTCTTCTGAGCTCTTTCTGCACAGGTTGGTCATAGATGTGCTTCTGTTAAATGTTACTGTTAATTAATGAAGTGGGTGAGGGACTGCAAGTTTGCTAAATTCACAGGCAACACAAAATGGACAAAATTTAAAAACTATCCTAAAAATGGGGGAGATGCACTTAAAAAAAAAAAGCGCATAATGCTTTTTAAAGTGGAAAAAGCTTCTACATAACTACTGTATGTGTAGATATCTCAGTATCTTAACTCATACTGAGATAAGATTCAAATGGTATCTGCAAAATCTAAAAACCAAGTGTAGATTGGAAGTGGTAAATGCATTTTTATGCTTTCTTTAAGCTATAAAGAAACTTTTAGTAACAGAACTGAAAGAAGGTCTATTTTTTATATGGAGAAATTACTGCAACACAGGCATTGCAACAGTATATTTCCTCAGACTCAAATCTTGCAGAAAAGCAGTATCCTAATGCCTCTTCTAAAATATTTGTAATAAATGAAAAGAAAACAATTCTGTTCATTGGGGTGAGAAGGAAAGTAGTAAGATTAAATACTTTGCAGGCATTTTAAGAACTTAGTTCATTGCAATGTCTTTGGGTTGAATGGGTAGAAACAGTAAGTTTCTCTGCTTACAACAGAGTAAGATGTATATTTAAACTCCTCTTGAACTGGAGTAAGGTTACAGACTCTTCAGAGGAGTAGTGCTGGAGCTGATAACAGTATTATCTGAAAGCCATGCTTTGAGGGAAAATAGAAATTGGTTAGTCTAAAAACTGTGTTCAAAGAGTTAATCGGCAATTAACATGAATGGAAATTTGTGTGTCATTAGTTGTTTTAGGGGGAAAATGGGAGTGATGTACTGTCTAATATGAATGTAATGAGTTCTGAATTTAGATATTACGCTAATGGCAAATAAGGAGCAAGGCTGGGTGGTTGTTAAAGTTTTAGCCCGTTTAAAACCTAGATTGTTCTCCAGCAAGACAATGGCTCAGAAGGTGATCAAGTGCTACTCCTATTGGATTGTTTTCTACCCATAGTCTAGTTTGCTTAGGACTTCATTATTGCCATAAATATCTCAGTTATACAAACCTAGTGATTTGCGTTTTAATATTAAACAGTAATTGCATTGAATAACTGTGTTAAAAATAATGAAAATCTTCAATTCATAAGTGTGATAAACCTCCTAAAATACAGCTACCACAATATGTTAAATGACAGTAGGGTAACACAGAACAAGGTGAGGTCAGAATCAAGTTCCCAGTGAGGAAGCAGTATTGAATTTCTATTCAGGACATGGATTAAAAGCATGTCCTGAATGTTTTCATGTTTTAAAAAAAAAAAAAAAAATTTGTATTAATTGCAAACTTTATTTGGACACTTGCTGGTTCTCCATCATTTTGTTTTGTATCTTTTTACAGTATTTCTTCAGGTCACAGCTAAGATGTATACTTCTGGAAAATATGAAGCTGTTTGCTTTAGCTATTAATTTACCTTGGTTATTTTGATGTTACTTTATGGCATTGCTATTTATATGTTAAATTGTATTGTGTTTTGCAGTGCCTTCTTCCCTTGTAAGATTAGGGGGAAAAAAAACAATAATGGAGGTTTTCTCTTCATTTAGAAATCCAGATCAGACATGGGTAATCAAAGTACAGTCTACCCTGAACTGATTTTGGCTACTTCAAGTTTCCAGGCATTTTAAGGATATTGAGGATAAGCCTGTGTATTCTCTAGGTGTTCTTCATCTGCAGTTCCAAACAGTAGTAGCTGGACAGGTTAAAGGGAAAATCTAAGTGGTATATACTGTGACTTAGAGTTAACGGGAATGTATGTGTAACAGCCAAACTGGGGAGAGACCTTGGTTTTCATTTTGGGTAATGAGATGATAAAGCTCATTGTGTAATAATGTTCAAAACTTGAACTTTTTATTATTTTCTGTGCTTCCTTCTAACAAAAAAAGCTATTTTTAATAAATAATTTAGAACAAGCCCTTTATCATCTTGATGTCTGTTATTTTCTGTTTGTAGGAGTTAACATATGATACACCAAGGCTATTTAGATACTTAAATAAATAGGAAAGATTTCATAGTGCATTCCCAAAAAATGTATCAATTCTATCTAAATGCCCAATACTCTTCATCTATTTCTTACCATCTGTCTTCTGAAAGAAAATTACCGTGCCACAATAATTATACTTTGATAGGTATATTCTAATTACTGTATTTTTCAGACATAAAATATTATATGATTGAAATGCACTCACTTTCTGCCTGGAATATTCTTGTTTCCCCCTGGGTAGCTGCGTTAATGAACGATGTCTTGGCTTATTAGAGTTGGTGTTGTTTAGGAAACAACTAAATATTTTACTTCTGCATGCAACTAATAAATTTTTCAAAAAACTTGGATAGGTGTGGATAGGTGTCACTGTGGTCTTAGCTGTAAAAAAAAGATTAAAATATTGCAGATTTACTTTTCTATAAAACTGACAAGATAGTAAATCAAAAAGGGCATTTCAATAGAAATTTTTAGGTTTTGGTACAAGCTCTCAAGGAACAGTGTAAACTTTCCTCACCTACAGGAATTTATTTGCCCATATTGTGTAGGAGTTCAAATCTGTACATATTATACCTACTTTTTTTTTGAAAAAGTCTAATAAACACATCCTTTAATACCAACATCATTTTGCATTTTGTTGTCCATTTCCATGCCAAAATAAAGTTGCCCAGTGGTGACCTTAACTGGTAGAAGTGACTGACTGACAAGAAATGTCTGTATACACAGATTTGCCCTAATCTATTGCAAATGCTGAATCGCTGTAATCCACACTAAGGGTCCATCTCATCCATAGAGATGCATATGGAATTTCTCTGCTGTAGAAGAACACAGTCAAAAAAAGAAGTGGCTCCTCAAAGGACGAAGAGGCCATTCCTTTCTGCTGTGCTATGTTTGCAAAGAATCAGGTCTACAATACCTCTTTGCAGGTCAGCAGATGCTCACATCAAGCTGCAGGGCAACAAACAGTCTGTCTTTATGCACTTAGATTCTGGGTTGCCTTCTACTCTCCTGTTGGTAGAACTCTACGAGAACATAAAGTGTTGCTGCCTATTGTGCGTGCGGGGGAGCAGCAGGAATCAGTGTTTAGTTTGATATCAGCCTTACTTCAAGGAAACTTCCCCAACCTAAGATGGTCTCTCAACTACATCTCCAGATACAAATTTAATGCTTTGCGTAGCTTCTCTTTCTCAGTTACTGTAGGTGAAGAACTCTACCAGCTTTAACAAAGTCTTGCATTGTCAGTAGCCTTTCTGAGAGGCACTCAAGTAAACTGCTACCTCAAACCTCTCTGTTCCTTACTTGCAGCTGTTAGACACACAGATGCTTCAATGTTATTTGGTATGTACATGCTTAATTACTAGTCAGCTGTGCTGTAAATTGCAAGAGAGTACTCTGAAGCATCTTTAATGACAAGGTACAGTAAGGAATAATGATCAATATTAACATACACTTAGAGGTGCTGAAAATTAATGTAGTGGCAAAACTAGTCACTGGGAAGATGGGGCACAGTGTCATGAAACAGAAGACACGTACCTCAGGCCAGTAGTCTTTGGCACTGTGAGCAGAGGTCAGAAAAGTGTGTGCTTGGGTCAACTAAACAAATAGGATGTTTTGCAGTGTGCATGAGTCTTGGAAAATGTCTCCCACTCTCATGCACTTCAAGTGCAATCTGGAGCAACTGCTTCTCCTTATCCAGGCAGCAATACTTAGCTTTGTGTACTATCACTTTTTTGTGTTTTGTTCCTTCTGATGTCCTAAGTTTATCCCTCAGTGGCTGGATTTAAGCTTGCATGAATGGATGATTGCTTACTACTCCTGAATTTCTGGCATGTGATTGCAAATGGCTAAATATCTTGCAGATGAGATTGTTTGAGCTTAAAATGGAGATCGGGAATCTATACAAGCATCTTTCTCATGGGAATCGTCAAAACTTTTCGTGATAACTTTCTGTAACTTTGTAAGTTGCTTGGTACTCTACAAGAGTTGGCCTGTTTATATGTATGAATATATTACACAGCTTAAGGTTCTTTAGTAAATGCTAGACTTTCAACAGACTAAAGCTGCTAAGAGCATCTTCCTACTATGGTAGGAGACCAAATTAAATGTATGAATACTTGCACTAACAGTTTTTTTACTGATTCTTTGGTTTAGTATACTGAGTCAGATTATGCTCTGGACAAATCTTGTGAGTTTGAAACACCTGTTTTATATATATAGTAAATAAGAAAATAGATAACTTCTGTCAGCTAAGAAAGAACTGGCTTCCTAGTTTGTGGATTGATTTTTGTATAATGCTGATTGAAGATGTTCTTTTTAATACAACAAAAAGCCCCATAATTTAAATGGATGTGTGACCAGTCCATAATTAAACAAAAACTGCTTTGATCATATTTTGTGGTACTTAAATTATGAAGGTAAGGTAAAACAGAACAACTTTTAGAACAGTGAAAGATTTTTAGATAATTTTTCTTGTAACAAAGTATTGAGTCACTTGGTTTTGCAGCTACACTAATTTTCAAATGCTTTAGTTCACACTGAAGATTATTTAGAAAGGTTTCAAGAAATACTGAACCACAATGAAAGAATACCCTAGAGCAACAGTATGTGGTAAATGGTTTTGGTTTTAGTTTTCTAGTCCTTCCTCTTCCCTGTTGATTTATACTTGGTAATATGTTAAAAGTTCTCACAGATTGCCAATATCTCTTTTTTCTTACTCTTTCAGTAGACTTTATCTGGCATAATTTTCCTTTGCTGTCGTCTTCCCATGGCAAGCAGTTTACCAATTTATCCTTATTTCTGTAATAAGACATACAGATTTATAGCTGAATTCTTTAATGGCTAGGGATAAATTTGCTAAGCAGTACGTACCATATGGTAGAGTTTTCATTTATTGCGGAAAAGCAAAATAGAATGCTTTCTATATTGGTGTGATGGCTGTTGTGTACACATGTAAGCATAAGCTTCATCAAGATGCAAGCTGATTAGACAAATGAGCATCTAGGATAAAATAAACTTATTTAATGAACTGCAATTTTATCTCTCATTAAGAGCAATTGTTGAAAGCTTGAATGTCAAGCCAGCATGAGGCAAGGATAATTGCAGGGGATAGTACTGTGGGTAAGGTAAATCCTCCTGGTAAAATAAGTAGAGATTTCAGTAGGAGGTAACCAATACACCGGAAGTAAATAATACATGATGGAAGGGGCAAATCCAGTATAAATGGTGCAAGGCGTTGTTCTGGGAACACTTCCTGTTGTTATTGATGCAGCAGTGCAGATGATAGGAATTTTTTGAATACCCGAGGGGAGATGGGTCTAACTGGTGAGTTAAACTACAACATCCATTGATATAAACAAGAGGGGTTTCCTTTTGTACAGCATATGTTTTATACTTATTCTTCTAGTTTGAGCAAAATTAATGGACGTATTGAAATGGCAATTCTGCTTGTTCTTCTCTCTTTATTTTGAGAGAGTAATTCATTTGAAGGAAAGTCTGTTAGTTCACCTGGGAATCTACTCTCAATCAACTGTCTTTAGAAGCCTTTATTTTCTCAGTTTTCATCTTTAAAAGTGAAATTAGTCTATTCATCTTTTGTTTTCCATTCTGCTAAGTAATATTCTGAAGAAAGTTCTGCCTGACAATGACAATAATGAACTTAGCCAATAAACTTGTCACAAAGAACTTGCCTATAGATTCAGTTCACATGAGCACTTGCACTTTACAGGTGAAATGCAGTGAAATATAGAACTCTTGTTAGCTCTCACTGAATTGGCATGTGCTGTAGTAACCCTTTTGCTGTTCCTTACTGGGATGAAGATATATGGGGCTTTCTGTACAGTCATCTGATGACTGAGCCCTCAATCATGGGAGTTCCTGTCATCTTGTCTTGTACTGGTCTTGTTTATTACTATATACAGAACACTGTCCTGGGCTTCTGTCTAGTGAGGTACTACTTTGCCTGTCATTGCATTTTCAAACATTTTAAAATCAAATTCATATGTACTGTATTTGTTTTCTATAGTTCATGCACTGAGATTATATACCTGTGATGTACAGAAACTGCTAACAGCAGTCCCAAGTGTAAATCCATGTGGGGAAGTATCAATGAAGTTTAGTTTAACAGTTATCTTTATTATAAAACACCTTTGATGAAAATTTTGTAAATCCATAAGTGATTTAAGCTTTTTTTGTGTGAGCAATATTGAACTTTAAGCACTTTGGAGTATTTTCCCATTAAAACTTTGTAGTTGTACACACTTGTACCTCTATCATCTCTAGGTGCAAAAGAAAAAAGCAGGAATATTTGCTCTTTCAGAAAAAGACAAACTGCTTATGTCCAAGAAAATCACACCTGTGTTCAGCAGGCTGTTCTTAAATGATGTTATATAGCTTAAGTCCTTTCCCAGGTGGTACCATGTAATCTAGTTCTTACTGACAGATGGTTATCTGTCTATTCCTCAAATGCCATTTTATTGGTGCACTTGCCAGCAGAATGTAGAAAGGGAGACAGCTTGTGTGACTGTTTAGCCTCAGGTTGTGATGAATTTCACTCATTTTAAGGAGACTCAGGGATTTAAGAAATACTTTTTTTTTCCTGGGTTTAAGTGAGATCTAGGCCTTACTTCATCCTAAATGAGTTCATTGGTATGGTCATGGTTGTTCTAACTCAGTGCAGCAACATTTCATTGCTTACTGTTTGTGTCTTGCCTGGCTGTGATGGAAGAAGTAGAGTTTCTCATTCTTTTTCAGTCTGGGTAGTTGAGATTTCTTTTTTCAAGCTGAAAATGCACAAATCCCAAATCAGCTGCTGCCTCAACAGGCACTTTAGCTGCTGAACTTAGAAGATAAGAGGTGATCAGCCTTTCATCATCTGACCTCATGTGAAAAGACAGGACCTTAGGTCTTGAGTAAAAGATTGACTCTCACATTTAAGTGTAGGTTCCAGGCTGTGAATACTAACAGGCAACCTGGAGTTTCTCTCCCACAAAGTTAATGCTTCATTCTACAAGAGTTTTCATTGCCTTCTTGTCTGAGCAGTGTTCCCCTTCTTTACAGATGCACAGGCTTCTCATGGTTGTTATTCACAACTGGGTGTTTTGGGTTACACCATACTTGTTTTGGTCATGATTTAAGAATGGTGAAAATTGATGGATGACAGCTGAGCTTGACAGTTTTAAACACAACCATTTTACTTACAGCCACTTCTGCTTGCGGGTGGGCTTGGGGGGAAGTCTGCCTGCTGTGTAGGCAGTCTTCAACTTCTAAGCATGATTTGTCAGCACTGTCCAAAGCGTCTTTAAGGATAAGAACAATTATCTTTACCAAGTAAGACTTGAAAATCAAATTAACTTGCATCCAGTTGAATGTGTGATGGTTAGATATGAATTTGAGAATTTTATTAATACCATCAGGCAAACTATTTCTGTACACTATATATTGCAGCTGATGCTGATAAGAGTGCTAGAGGGAGCATGGAGAAACAGATAAGAATGAAAAATATAGTAATTCTTGTATAAAGTACTGCTGTTATGGTGACAGAAATGATAACATAGACTGAAAGCTAGAGACAACTGAGGCTTAAAACAAATATCTTCCTTACTGTTATAAGGGAAGGAAAATACTTGCACTTATCTTTAATAAAGATTCCATACATTCTGCTCAGTTAGATTACTACCAGGATAAAATACTAAATAGTAACTCCTGGATACATCAAATGTATTGAAACTATAAAGCTTTGTCAAAAAAAAAAAAATGCAATTGTTTTATTTCTTCCTCTTTCTAGTAACAGAAAGATTGATATTATGTTCTCACTTTCCTACAGCGGAAGGCAGTTTATCCTCCTTTCATGATTTTACTCAGTTCAGTGCTGTATCTAATGAGTTGTAAATCAGTTAAATATTTTCCCATCAGTCAATTGTTAGGTAAATGATATTTAATAGCTCAAGCATCTAAAGATATTGTCTGTTATTAAATTTGATCCCATTGATTCAGCCCTCCTTAAAAACAAAATCAGAAACAAACAGCAGCTCTCAGCAGGATAAAAGACTATGATGCTATGATATTAGCTGTTGAGGGGGGGAAAAAAATAATGGGATGAGCAGGTGCTTTCAGCATGTTCTTATAACCTTCTTGTAATGCGTATTCTGGTGCCTATGAATAATCTCTTAATGTAAATTTCATAATCCAGGTACTTGCTACCCAGATGACTTTTGCGCAGCTTTGCTCACTCTACCTTTTGTTTTTCCCACCTTCCCACCCTCCCACTCTTTCCATTCACTTCTGTGTCAGTTTTTGAGAACACAAAGCTCTGCTCTCCACACTGCTTGCTTTGATGGTTTAGCACAATGAGCTCCCAGTCTCTTTTAGAAGCTCTGAGCTGGTAGTTCTACCTCAAGTTAAAAAGGTAGATGGACAAGCTGATATACTGCAAACAGCATCCCTTTTTCAGCATGGTGATAATGGATAGGGTGAAATGAGCAGCCTGAGATGCCAAGCCCTCAGCCAGCCAGCTGCTCTGCTCACCTCTCTGCTACTGGAGGGTTGCTTTGCTCCTCTTCTGCTACATTTGATGGCCTTTCTCCTTTTTCTTAAATATTATTTTATCCTCCTTTGGCTTTTCAGTTGCATATGCAGTTGATAATACCACCTGTAATTAGCAGCTATTCACTTAATTAGACCCTTGCTTTAATGCATAAGCTCATGTGAAAGTTTATCAACAGTGACAACAGCATCAATACAACTCTGTTAAAAATGAACACTCCAGGGCTTAATTCTTGTAACTATAGCCTGCAGCAGGATAACATGCATTTAAATGCCAGTGTATTAAAAGCAAATGCCAGTATATTAAAAGCCTTTAGGAACTTTAACATTCCTAGCTTTCTTTTTTCAGGTTTCAAAAAATGGTTTGCTTTAACCAGAAGATTTAACACCAGTATAGTTTGTGTGCACTGATGTAGTTCCTTGGCTTTTAAGTGAAATGAAGCTTTTAAAAGTGAAATCTGAAAGTCCTCCCTTATTCAGTGTTACTGCATGTTACCTTACATCTAGATGTTTGAGAGAAGTATTCTTTCTGAAGCAACTGATGTATATTTGTTAAATATCAAATGCCTGATGTGTTCTTCCTCCCTGTGGAGGAACTGGAGTGAAGATAAGGCCAGGGCTTTGAGTGAGCTAAGAGAAATTGTATCTGTAGGTACGCTGGTTCTCCGATAGGTCTTGTGAAATACAGTCCCTGGGAGTTACCTGTTTGAGATGTATGTCACCACCTAATAATGCACACTCCCCTGGGAATGCGATATATGAGCTGCTGAACTAGTTGTGTGTACCCTCTGGACCTTTTCTCTAAGTTCTGGCCTCCTTCTTCTGAAAGAACTAAATCCCAATATTTCATCATGTTGTGCCTTAATGCAGTGAAGAATGAACTTCAAAAATATCTTAAACATTTGTTTGGACCATAACTTATTTGCATTAAAGACAAGTCTATGCTCTAGGAGTTGAACTCTTATAATGACACTGAATAATTTATATCACTAGGCATCTTGAGCTTTCATTGGATTTGTTAGCAAAGATTTGTTAACTTCAGCAAGATGTAATATCAGTATTAGCCATGGTAAACAGATTTTACTTTTTTCAAGCATATTCAAATGACTTAACCTCAAATTTAGTATAAACATTGACAAATCAGTGGATGTATTTTCAGATTTCTAGGTTTTTTTCATGATCTTGGTTTCTACAATTTTTTCTAAACCTCCCTCCCATATACATACATGCACAGACACTTCTCATGTGCAGATGACCTATGGGAAATGGTAGAAGATAAACACACTTTTTCAGAACAAGAAAAATCTGCCTTGCTATCACAAACTTGTTTTCCAATGCTGCTATTCATTTACTGCTGTCTTATGATATATGCTTGCTACGGATGTAATGTCACCTGTCATTAGGGTATTTCCATTTGCGTGTAATAAATGTCTTGGTGTCATGGATGAATTGTCTCTATTTTTTTCCCTGATTTTTTTTATTGGTTAGTATTTTAAATTCTTAAAGCTGGGGAAGTTTTAATAAAATTATATGATTTTACAAACTTGACATAAAGCATGTTCAGAGGAACATTCCCCCAAGCTGTGGGGCCACAGCTATGCAACTCCCTAAAGCAGAAGGGATTTGCTGTTAGAGGCAGTATGAGGGATGAGCTTTCAGCATCCCTAAGGGGTTGTGCTGAAACCTGGGCTTGGCTCTAGGCATAGAACATGCTCAAGTACTCATTTTATTACCTCCGTATTTTCTGGAAGGCATCCACCATCCCAGACCTTGGCAAGCTTAGGCTTTCAAATCTTCAGTTGGGAAATAAGGGCTATGCAAATATTTAACATTAATTAACAAAACAACATTGTGCTTACTCCTGCTCTCATTCTTGAAGTTGTTCTGTGGGAGATTTTAATGTTTTTTCTTTGACATAAAGTTTTTATTATACCAATGGAATACATGAAAAGACCCTGTGTACTTGCTTTCTCTGTATGTCTCAAAACAGTCTTACTTCAGAATACCGAACTACTTATTGAGGTTTGAGCCTGCATGTTCAAATGTTCAGGAAGTACCAAGACAGTAAAATCACTCCCTTTTTCAAGCATTTACAGACTGGAAGACACCCCCGACCCCCTTTCCCCTCCCCTCAAATAACTTGGACATATCCTGATTAAAATGTGCCCTTTCAAATATCAAAAAAAATCAAGCATCATGAGTGGATGAAGGATGAAGTGTTCTACGTGCTATGTCTATCATAAGAGAATGGAGAAAAAGAAATGGTACTATTTTAATAGGTCTGTAAATCTACATCTGTAATGGACTTGTATTACAGTTACGACAGAAAATTTATCTGTAAGATTGTGGTTTAAGTTCGAACTGAGCAGCACAGTCTAATTTATTTGGACATGTTTGAGATGCCAGAAGTGTCTTAATTTGGCGCTTACTCTTGAAAGTGTCACAGTGGATATTAAGGGGTTATTACAATGCAAAACAGACAAAAATAGACCACTGTACCTAGGAATTGACAGCCTACTCAAATATGAGAATCTATTTCTTCATTGGGCTGAGGCTCAAAAACTTCCTACCTGCAATTAGGGAAACTGGTTTCTGTGCAAACCACTAGTATACTCTGACCTCTGCTTTTGCCTTTGCTTTTTCTCTGGCTGTAGATGAAGGCTTTACAGCTATCTCTTAAAAATGTCTGGACAAGATCGGTATAGGTATATAATCATGCTTGATTCACACTTGCTCTGAACCATGCATATAAACTTGGGAAACAGATCACAATGAGATTTTTGTTTTTTAAAAAAAAAAAAAACTGAAGCCTAAAATACTTGTGCCTTTTTCTCAAGGGTTAGACTACTTGGAAATGCAGCATAAATCAACTAATAGCTTTCGCTGCTTTACAAATGTCTTTTTACACCCAATAAGTGAACAGCTTGCCAAAAGCTTTTCCCTGTTGTACTTCTGATGTTATACTAACTTTAAGAACATCCATGAAGTGGTACAGAAAAAAAAATACAGTAGGCACTATTGTTTTTTTCAGTGCCAGCTAAACAAGTTGGGGGGTGGGGGTGTGAAAGAATGGAACAACTTACAGGGCATTGTTTAGTATAAGTCAAAGTGGACTTTCTGGAATGACTTCTGTTTAACTTTCAGCCCAAATACCAATAGGTCAGATGTGGCCAGAGGTTTGTATCATTGTTGATTCTTGAATAGGTTTTAGGGTAAATAGAGAGCAAATGTTGATCAGGTGTGTGGTGCTGTTTAGGTGCTGAGGAAGTAAAAGCCTTTGACACGGTCTCCCACAGTATTCTCCTGGGGAAACTCTCTGCCCGTGGCCTGGACAGGTATACTCTTCTCTGGGTGAAGAACTGGCTGGAGGGCCGTGCCCAGCAGGTTGTGGCTAATGGAGTTAAGTCCAGCTGGCGTCCCGTTACGAGTGGTGTCCCCCAGGGGTCGGTACTGGGGCCTATCTTGTTTAATATCTTTATTGATGACCTAGATGAGGGGATTGAGTGCACCCTCAGTAAGTTTGCAGACGACACCAAGTTGGGAGGTAGTGTCGATCTGCCTGAGGGTCGGGTGGCCCTTCAGAGGGATCTGGGTAGGCTGGACTGCTGGGCTGAGGCGAACGGGATGAGGTTTAACAAGGCCAAGTGCCGGGTCCTGCACTTTGGCCACAATAACCCCATGCAATGCTATAGGCTTGGGGCTGAGTGGCTAGAAGACTGTGATGAGGAAAGGGACCTGGGAGTGTTGATCGATGCCAGGCTGAACATGAGCTGGCAGTGTGCTCAGGTGGCCAAGAAGGCCAATGGCATCCTGGCCTGTATTAGAAACAGTGTGGCCAGCAGGAGCAGGGAGGTGATCATCCCCCTGT
>VXAL01012251.1:2225-14760 GCA_013399475.1 Chauna torquata
TTTCTGCCCATTGCCTCTTGGGCTGTCACTGGGCACCACGGAAAAGAGCCTGTCTCTGTCATCTTTGCACCCTTCCTTCAGGTATTTATAGACATTGGTGAGATTCCCCCCTGAGCCTTCTTTTCTCTATGCTAAGCAGTCCCAGCTCTCTCAGCTTTTCCTTATGAGAGACACTCCAGTCCCTTCATCATCTTAGAGGCCCTTTGTTAGCCTCTCTCCAGTAAGTCCACATCTCTTGTACTGGGGAGCCCAGAACTGGACCCAGCACGCCAGGTGTGGCCTCACCAGTGCTGAGTAGAGGGGAAGCATCGCCTCCCTTGACCTGCTGGCAGTATTTTGCCTAATGCAGCCCTCCACTAGCCTTCATTGTGGAAAGAGCATATCGTTGGCTCAATTTGCCATTGTTACTGTTTTAGCAAAGTAAGGATGAGGATGATTCCAGTCTGTCTCATATGCCATTAACAAAACTGTCACATGTTCATTACAGAATAATTATTAATGTTAGTAATATCTGAACACAGCTTTATACTTCTGTTATAGACTTTGCTGACCTTGTTATGAATGGTATAACAAATATGGGAAGAGGTGTTCAGACTCAGTTTAAGCTACATACATCTTCTATGAAAATCTGTAATGGAACATAAATGTTATTATCAAGATGTTGTTTTCAGTGTTGCTTTTCTCATCTTAATTAAATTTTAACAGTTGAAATCTAAGATGAAAAAAGTAGGCAAACACCATGAGCAAAGACAACTGAATTGATAAAGACACAGTGTGCAAACAACCACCATGCAGCACAGTGCAACAAGCACGGGATGTAAAAGATGCAGATCATGTAGTTTGTGCAGAGGGAGAAATATAACCTAAGCATCACTGTGCTTCAGCTCTCTTCTCCAAGATAAATGTAGCCCAAAGATTTCTGGGTTGATGTTGGAGTGTTTAGGGCAAGATAAAATCTACATATTATCTATAAATTGTGCAAAAAGAAAGTCATAAAAGACTTAGTTTAAAATTGTGTCCTGTTAGAAATATGTACTGCTTCTAAAAGATAAGTACAAGAATATATGTAACTCACTTCTTTTAACATGTTAAATGGGTTTCAAAAAAATCTCTATATGGTATTTCAATTGCCCTTGTAAAGAGCATTTTTATTTCCTTCCTGACATTAAACTCTGATTTTCTTGATGCAGTGATGAATTCTCTGCATTATTGCCTTACAAATAGTTAAAAAAGAACAGAATAGAATAAGCAGATCTTTATACAAGAATTATTATTCTCTAGGCCAGAAGTATTGTTTCCAAGGCCTCATTAAGACATCAATAGGGGCACAGTAGCCCAAGAATCAAATTCTGACAGTGCAATAAAGGATACTGCTTGTTTTTTTCCTCTCTTCTTAAAGGAAGGTTGTTATATCAAATATTGCAGGAATTCACCAGACTGGTCGTGCCTGGAGAAAGGAGAAAAGCTGTGTAGCATGAGTCATTCTTAACTAATCTTTCTTCACAAAACCTTCATCCTTTTGTGCCCCACCAGAATCGGTCTGTTGTTCCTGATTTCTTGTCTCAGTGTCTAACAGACATGACAATGTTAGGAGATCCCTGCCTGTGAGGCTGGAGGACAAGTATTTAGTATCCTCCCTTAGGGATCTAGTTAGTCATCTGCAGAAGACTTCATGCCTGTCCACTGCTGAGGCCAAGAGTTGGATTTTTTTTCAAACAGAAGCAAACATTTGTTATCTCTTAGCACTCAAAAACACACAAAACAGTTCTTCCTCCACTAGCATCATGGGTAAAACCTGCATTGGCTCAAACAGAGCCAAAATTTCATTCCTTATGCCTCTGCAACAGAAAGTCCTAAAAAGGCACATTCTTAACCACTGACAACTTGAGTCCACACATAAGAAAGCATGGACAGTTGTTCATTAAACTGGCATAGACAGGCAGGTAAAAAGGTATATTGAGCCTGCAGAGGCACAATTTTTCATGCAGGGTTTCATCCAGAGACAAGAAAACTCAGAGTGAATACGCTTACATATTTTTTATATGGACCATAACATTTCATCATGAATTTTTCCTTTAGAATTTACCAGACCATGCTAATTCATTGCAAAGAATGTTAAATACTTTTGTGTGTGTGTGCATGTGTGTATGTGTTTGATTCCATGCTCCAATATCACAGCATCGGAACAGAAGACAATAGTGGTATCATATAGATGCATTTCAAAATTCTCTTAAAAGCCTACCTTTTTTTTTTTTTTTAATTTAGAAATACATACAATAAATCAACATATTCAATAATTTCACTGCTGCTCTTTGGTTTAGTTTCTAAAGCAATGTTTTCAGTCTACATTTAGGTTACATGACTTTTCATGAAACAGTGATGGGAAAAAGGCTATTTCCAGACCTATACACTATCTAAAATTTTCTCTTTCTACTCAAATGAAAGATGTGTAACAGGAAATAAAATCTGTCTAGTTAGATAATTGGATAAGAAAATCTTGTTCAGAGTTGTTTCTTTTTTTTCAGGTTGTTTTTGTTTGTTTGTTTACAAATATGTAGAGAAAGGACTTTAAAATGTTAATTATAGAGCTCAACATATTATTTGCTTATTACAGTCAAGAAACAGTGTTCCGATCCATTGCAACTTCCACCTAAAAGAGAAATATTATCAGATGCTACACAATGCAGTACAATATAATGTTATTCCACATCACGTCAATGTGTTTTGTCTATAGATTGTGCTGAAATCATTTTTCAATTCAAAAGCAAATCCTAAGATCTTTTGAAATGACTGTAGTTGGAATATATGAACACAATAGCATCTGAATGTCAAAATATATTTCTCCCCTGTTGTACGATCTCTTCCCAATGTCCTGCTTCAAGTGTGATATAACATGAGGATATAAAGCATTTGCGTGCACATACAGCACTAGATTTACCCACGGTTTATATTAGTGCAAGCAAGTTCAGACAATAAAATAAAGTCTTAAAATTTAGAAGGCCATCATTGTGGTTCCTGGCTAAAATCAACCACTCTTCAGCAAAACTTAAGGCTCGATAACCGTGATACAAAAGGAAAAGCCCTTCAGACCAGCTGATGGCTGGGGTTGCACAGGCTCCCTGCAGTCCCCCACTGCACCAGGGAGACATGGGGGTGATGGGTGAAGTCTGATGCAAGAAAGGATCAGTGGTGTTGAGGTACATTGGATCCCTCTGTATAAAGAAAGCGTCCCTGTTTAAGTGACCAGACTTTAAGAGTACTTAATTCTGCAGAGGCAGCTGTAACTGGCTTTGGGATTTCGTCCAAGATATCTATTTTGTATCAAACAAGTAGTGAATGAACGGTGCTAAAGAATTTTGTAGCCTCTTAAGATAGTGTTTCGCAGGCAGCTTAGAAATCACCTTCACATTTTTCTCAGATATATAATATATGGATGTATGGATATAATGGACTAAGGATAACTTGCAGTAAAATTGTTCAGACCAAGCAATGCCTCTGAGAAACAGCTCAGCTGTGGGGCAGGGGACAAAGGTGTAGCAGAAGGGGGTGTATGTGTGGGGAGAGGAACTGTTTATTTTTGATCATATCTTGTTTAACAAGTGGAAACTCTAGACAGATAATAGAAAAAGTAGACAGCATTCCTAGACCTGGTTAGGGAAAATAAGCTTCTCACAAGGGATAATGAAAAAAAATAATTATTTCTTGACATTTTCTCCCCCTATTCAAATGTCAAGTTAATTCCTTTTAGGTTTTTATTCATATGGTAGATCCTAGCCATCATGTTGTGCTTATTATTATTTTGTCAGCAATTCAAATCAGAGATAAAATTCAAGGTAATCACATTAAATGGTCAAAAGCAAGGTAACTACTAAAATATTTTGGGTTTAAAACAACAATTTAAAGTTTTTTTTCTTAATTTGATTGCAGGTTTTTTTTTTTTTTTTTAAGGAATGACACAACTACTTCTCTGATGAGCTTCAGGCTATCATAAGCTTTTCAAGAGTGATTTTCATGTCAGGAATAAAATACACAAATGTTCCATGAAAAAGCAAATTTCAGTAAAACATTATTTATTATTCCTCTGGTTCTCAATTATATATAGTATTTATTCATGTAATATGTATGTGTGTTAATAATAATTGATCATACAGTTCTACTTCTAATTATAGCTAATGCTTCTGCTTATCTTTTTTTGTATGGAGACTGAGCACTCTTCTCATGAGACTGCTGTATTACATGACTTCATATCACAGTGAGTGTTCATTACTAAATATTCACTTGTTTGCTTTGTTGGTTTGAATTTTAGAATGGAAGTTAGTAACTGGATTTCTTAATCCAGCTTTATCACTGGATCAGTTGGTGGCAATGAGAAAGTCAATGAAAATGGTAGGTACTAAATGATAGGTACCATTCAATAGGTATCTTGCTTCTTCCATTTCTAAATTAGGACACGGACGCTTGAAAAATTAGCTTCAGTACATTAGAACTGTAAAAAATCTCACCTAACAGTTTTTTAGTTCATTGTGGTAGTTGTTAGCAGATAGTTTTAAGTGTACATTAAGGTTTTCTGCTGAATCTGGTTTCTAACTATGTAACATGGATGGAATCATTTAACGGTAAACATGAATAAAAAAAAAATAAAAAGGAAGATAGATTTATAGAGTAATATTTCAAAGCTATATTTTACTGCGTAAAAGAACGTACTGGCCTAAATGTACTGGCTGCACAATTTGATGCATCTTGTGACGTGATTCTGGGGCACTTTTCACATGCCAGCACTCTTCAGAAGATGACTAAACAATGCAATCACATTTTAACATAACAAGACCACCATTTGCTGAGGCAATCAGCTCTGGTGCTAGCTTGGAGTGGGGGATCACAGTGTATGGGACAATTCCAGCACTGGAGAAGCTCCATGGGTGCCCAAAGATCTGCCATGAGCCAGCAGCTCTCGAGAGAGTGGCTGATGAGGCGTGGGTGGGGCCAGGAGCAATGGTGGCCACCCCTACACATACAAAAGGCAGCCACCAGGATGGGCAAATAGGGGTGTGGTGTAGCAGTTGGTGTGGCAGCATGGCTGTTCAAAGGAGGGCCATTCCACTGGCCAAGTGGGAGACTCAAAGTACACATAGCTTATGGGGTGGGTTTGGTCTCTTCGCCCAAGCAACAAGCAATAGGACAAGAGGAGATGGCCTGAAGTTGCTCCAGGGGATGATTAGGTTGGATATTAAGAAAAATTTCTTCACTGAAAGGGTTGTGAAGCATTGGAACATGCGCTTACTCTTATTTTGTCAGAAATTCAAGCCAGACATACAATTCAAGGTAAACATATTCCCAGATGTCTGATGGAAATAAAGTACCGTGGAGAAGAAACAGATTAATAGATTCCTGGAATGTGTGGAGGATAACTTCCTGACACAGGTGGTGAGAGAACTGACTAGGGAAGGTGCCCCACTTGGCCTGTTGTTTTTTAACAGGGAAGATCTCGTGGGAGACGTTTTGATTGGAGGCTGTCTTGGGCACAGCAATCATGAGATTGTTGATGGAATTCTTGATCCCTGGGAAAGCAAGGAGGGTGATCAGCAGAACTGTTACTCTGTGTTATCAGAGGGCAAATTTTGGCCTAATTAGAGACCTGATTGACAGAGTCACTTGGGATGCAGTTCTAAAGGGCAAAGAAGTCCAGGAAGGCTGGACATTCTTCAAGAATGAGATCTTGAAGGCTCAGGAACAGGCTGTCCCTATGTGCCAAAAGACAAGCTGTCAAGGAAGTCCAGTCTGGCTGAATAGAGAGCTTCTTCAGGTACTCAGGAGGAAAAGAGTGTTTATGACCTTTGGAAGAAGGGGCAGGCAACTCAGGAGGACTACAAGCACATAGTGAGGTTATGCAGGGGGAAAATTAGAAGGGCCAAATCCCAGCTAGAATTTAACTTGGCGGCTGCAGTAAAAGACAGTAAAAATGTTTTTGTAAATACATAAACAACAAAAGGAGGACTAAGGAGAATCTCCATCCTTTATTGAATGTGAGGGGAAACATGACAAGATGAGGAAAAGACTGAGATACTTTTCACAAGTGATAGGAAGGGAGGCAATGGCCTCAAGTTGCACCAGGGGAGGTTTAGATTGGATATCAGGAAGAATTTATTCATGGAAGGGTTGGTTACATTGGAACAGGCTCTCCTGGGAAGTGGTTGAGTTGTCATCCCTGGAGGTATTTAAGAGACGTGTGGATGTGGTGCTTAGGGACGTGGTTTAGTGGTGGACTTGTTAGGTTAGGTTGATGGTTGGACTTGATGATATTAAGGGTCTTTTCCAGCCTAAATGATTTGATAATTCTATGCTGAAAAATCCATGAAGGATAAACATAAAACTGTTCTGAAGTGCAAAATTAGTTGCTAACATATAAGGAGTGGCATTAAACAATATATTTATATCTTGTACTGTATAAAATATTAATTAAAAGGCTGAGCAAACATAAGAAGACCTGGCATCCTTCCTCCTTATGCTCCCCCCAAGTCGTAATTGCCAACAGTGCATGTACATCTGGCTCCTTCCAGCTTCCTCTGCTGACTGATTCCAGTATCTGTTCAGGGTCTTGTTGAGCATCAGGACCAAGAGAGCAAAGAAGAAGAACATGAGAAGAATGAAGAAACAAAAGAGACAAAAGGCTGGGAAAGGAGGGAGGCCCTAGAGAAAAGGGTGGTGAGTGAGAATAT
This sequence comes from Chauna torquata, assembly GCA_013399475.1. NCBI lineage: Eukaryota > Metazoa > Chordata > Aves > Anseriformes > Anhimidae > Chauna > Chauna torquata. Next base: position 8,942 of record VXAL01012251.1, read on the forward strand.
TTGTAGTAGGTGTAGAATATTTCTGGTTTTAGAAACACAGAAAGATTTTTCTCTCCTACAAAGAATGATGTTTAAATGGATCAGGTGTTTGTTCCCATTGGCTGTGCTCTGTGAGGGACACTTTACACACAAACTGATAGGAGACAGAAATGGAGTTCCATCATGCAATTTTTATAGAGCATATCTATATTTCAATATGGTTACATTGCTCTGCAGCAGTCTGCGATGTTTGTTTATCTAGTCACTTGCTTGATATGCATCTTTTCTTCTTATAGCCAGGCTCACAGCTTTTTCTTTTCTTTTCTTTTCTTTTCTTTTCTTTTCTTTTCTTTTCTTTTCTTTTCTTTTCTTTATGGGTTGGAGCAGTGTATACTGTATGGCAAGACCTTCTTCTACCTTATTAGAATATACTTCATCTGAACTAATAGTTCAATTTGCAAGGTGCATTTCTCAACAACAGAATAGAAAATTTCATCTCAGCTCTTATTCACTGGGAGATTGCCTCTTTCCTCTCAGTTAGCCTTAAGATTCCATCTTCAGTTAGAAATGCTCTATCAAGTCTTAGGTTTGCTTGAGAGCTGCTTTTCCCAGTTACCAACTAGAGTCAAAAGAGGAGGAAACAGCTCAAGCTTTTGAATTTACAGCTGCACTTTTGCATCTTTACCATTCTTCTTACTTCTTGCAATTATTTTTAAAATCTTCCCTAGAGGAACTTGAGATCAAGAAATAGCAGAAAACAAATAGACAATTTGATGACAACTATTTGGTTTTAGACCAAAGGAAATGTAGATGATTTTTATAGCAATTTTATAAGTAGATGAAGAGTCTGTAATAATAAACAAGCAGCAGTTGCCTGAGTTTTCACATTTTTTCACTAGTTAGCTACTCCTATCGTTAATTTCTATCAGCTCTAAAGGTCTTCTACCTTGGATTTTCACATGATGTTGTAAGTGAAACTCATGAACTTAGTTCAGAACACTCATATTAGCAAGTAAAAAAGCACTATGTTTACTGCATCCTTTGTCAGAGCAAAAACAGCTGCAATTGGTGGATACAGGAATACCCAGTCTGGTATCTCCTGAATGCATGAGATCTTAGTGTGCAGGTTACTTCTTCATGACGTACTTAGTCAACCTGATGTATCTAAAATGCTTGGGTATGCTGTATGTGTGAAGTACTTTTTCTCCATGAATGCTCTCTGAAGGGTTCAACTCTTGTTATTGCAGAGAGCTACATTCTTTTGCACAGATTCAAGTTATCGCTGTGAAACATGGCCAACACAGAATTTATATATATGTATGGTATGTATTCTTTAACCTGAAGTAACAGACTAATATCTTTTCTTTTGGAAAAAATAATACTTTTACTACTTTTTTTTTTTTTNTAGTTGTAGCTACATGCAATCTATTAAACATATTTCTAATACTTTTAAACAGTAAAACAAAACCCACAAAATATGCTGTGTGTATGGGAATGAAAAATAAAGAAGGTAAGGCCTTATGAAAAATCCATAATCCAAAATTATTCATAAAACCTGGCATTTTATAGCAATCTATATGTCAAAGCAGATGTTAATTAATTTTCACAACTACTTTGAGTGGTGGATGAAAAAATGCTATTTAAATTGCAGAAACTAAGTGAGTTAAATATTTCATTTCCTGAAGCTATATATCATGAAATCTTATGCCCTGATATTGGTTTTTCTTAACATTTATACTATATTTATGTTAATCGCATTAACTTATTATCAGTTCTTTACATCCATTTGTTTGGAAGCTGCATTTCAGTTGTAGCCACAGCCTCACTATATAACTGCAGGAAAAACACTAAATTTCTGTTCTGAAACGACAGTAGTAGACTACTACTACTGTAGTAGTACTGTAGTATTACTACTAAGTAATAGCTCCTTACTTTGTGTGTTCTTTCCTTCCTGCTTCCATATTATTCATTAAACACTGTAATAATGTTAGAAATAAATGACATTTAGATGGGTAATATTTCACAAGCATCAACTGTTTGGTAACTACATTATGTATAAAATTGTAGTGATGAGGAATATTTTCTATGCTGCAAACTGACAGTATTGTTTTATAGATCCAGGCAAGTTTCTTGTGCATCTGTATTAGCATTTGGCACTCTCTCTTCCATAGTTCAAGGAGTGGCTAGTCCACCCAAATCTTGTACAGTCTCAACTGTCAAGATATGACAAACCACACTCTCTTTTATATTCTCCTCTAAACCTTTTGTGACAGATTCTGTGAAAGTATATAGGAATAATAAAATTCTTACAATGGCTCACTATTATGCTTCTTAGACAAGATTTAAAGAGGGATCTCAGTTCCAAAAGGAAAGACAGGCTTTTGGACTAATGGAAAATGTGGTGATAGCACAGATCAAATGGTTTGTCCTCTGAACGGATAGCAGGCACCGATAGCAGGCACCATTAGTATTTGTTTATTCCTAGGCTAGAATATTGTACACTCTGAGGATGTGATGATACCTTTCTATTTGCCTGTGTACTCAAGGGATGATAGAAGTTGTGTTTTGTCTTAGCTAGCACTGTCATCCCTGCAGGCACTTCATCTAGCATAGGAAGGCGGGGACCTCTGGTTCCCACCCACACACTAACTGGCAGAATTGGCAAGCTGAAGAGGAAGCATTGTTGCCAGCCTTTGCAATTTTGTCTTGACCTTAGTATATTTTTTATTTTTCCCTAATCACCTCTACAAGAGTTGAATGATTATCAGTAAATTTCCACTGTTGTTTAAAAATAAAAAGTCTTCATGCTTGCTGTGAAAAGATTAAAGGCATGACTTAAAGATATGCAGAAGACAAAGTAAAAACGTTTTCAAAAAGACAGAGAGAGAGAGAGAGAGAGAGAGAAATTCTGGTTTTATGATACTAATGACATTATTTCTTGGGAGCCATCATGTTAAACAGTTACATTTTCTGATACTAGAAGATTGCAATGCTCTGTTGATGGGAAAAAGCACACTGTCCTGGGCCCAGTGGTCATAACGCTCTCATTATTATGGTTTTTTTTTTTTTAAACAGCACTGTTACGTACAAAGTCCTTTCTTCTACAAACTGCCAGTTTCAAAATTAAACACATCTCATGTTTTGAGTCTCCTCCTATAACACAGAAATTCCTGCATCCTGTATCAGCAATAAGAGTCATCCTCAGAAATATTACATATCCTCATTTCAGAGAACTGTATCTAAAGATGTGGATTAACTTTAGTCAGAGCTATTGCATTTATGTCTAACAGCTTTTTGAGAAGCCATTTTAATCTGCTGCTCTTCTCATGCACAAAGTGATTGCAGTGAAGCGATTTAGTAGAGAACTGCTAGAAAGAATTAAACTTTGCTAACATAGACAGACAAGGGTTTAATATTAATAATTAGAGGAGCATGCATGTAGAAGGGGGGAAATGCTTCATTTTTATTAGAAATAAAGTCAGGAAAAACTAAGCACAGAAGTTTATATGTATTACTTAAATACAGAAAATCAGCACTGAATTGTGCAACAGTATAGCTCCAACAAGAGCTTAAAATTAAGTCAATCCACTGGTTAGATATGTGACTGTTGCTTGTGCAATTAGCCTTGCAGTAGTACTAAGATGAGCTGAGAAGGATTTACTGACTGAGGCCAAGCCTTATCAGAGAAGCCTTTTCGGGTGTATATTAATGTGGAAATGACTTTGGTACGCCTCAGTAAACTAGTACATTAGGAGTAAAGACTGCTAAAATGCATTACAAAGACCATTTTGCCCTGTACTAGAAAGAACACGTTTTACCCTTTCTGTGGCAGATGTTACAGATTGCCACTGCACTGGGATTTAACAAAAATCTACCTTTCAAAAAATTATGTGTACGATTATTTTAAATTTTATTAAGTAAAAGGCAATGGAACCTTGCAGAAATCCAATAAACAGTGATTGATGATGTAATCTAAAAGAATACTATCTGAAACAAGAATGCACAGAAGATGAAAAAGTGCAAAGGAGTCACTGAAATTGAAGACTCATCCCTTTAACAGCCAGGAAGTTATCATGGACAATGACTGATAAAACAGAGACAGGCTAACAAATGGGAAAAGAAGGGACAAATAAGTCATTAAGCAGGGATCGCTAGACACATCCCAGTGCTACAATAAATAGCAGAGCTTAATAAATATGGGACTTTTTTTGGTAAAGTGTTTTAGAAAACATGGATTGTGATTTAATTAATTTCAAATTTTTGATCAACTAAAAAGAGCAAAAAATTTTAAATTTCTGAAATATATTACTTCAAAACTTTGCCTTCACAAAGCAACAAGAAATGTGATTCCTGTAGCTTTGCACTGAGTAACTAGCACATCCATTGTGGTGCTTCAGGGAAATGCCCACTTAACTTGTCAGATTCAGAAAAGAGATTGGAATTTCGGTTGCTTCTGACATGAGCAATATAGCCTAAGCTATTGCATGTTTCACTATTATGGTTTCTCACATCAGCTTGCTAGTTCACTTTGGAATACTAACATATATATTAAGCAACTGCTCAGTCTGCATAGTACTGAAAACATCATGGGGCGGTATAACATTTCTGTATTTCCATGGCTGTGGACTGCTACACTTTCAGCCATAGACATTTATATAGGTTTAAGTGAACAGTGAAGAAGCATATGGAAGAAAAATCTGCAGGGAAATCTACATAACATATTGAAACCATATCCAAAATAGGAGGACTCCTAAATGAAAGTGGCTGCTAGAGCCTGGGGGAAAAGTATCATCTATCTTTGCCTTGTTCCTATACTGCATCCATGTATGAACTAGGATCTGTACACATGGCGCTCCTCACCATCTGTCTCTAGCCAGCTGTTCTTAGCCAGCTTTGTATGGATTCTGGTAGAAGTACAATAGTGGACTGGATGGACCTCTGGTCAGATCCAACTGGTCATGTTAAGTACATGTACTGAGAATGCAAAGTGGAAAATTACCTTCAGGCTTAATGAAATATTTCATGTAGTGTAAAGTGAAATGTTTTTCAAGTATTTTGGAGAAGAAAAGAGTCTTGGACTACCTCAATTACTTCTTGAAATTATTTTTTATTTCTTCCACTAAACACACAAATAAAAAGTTAATATATAACTATGAAAGAAACAGATATCCACTTGTCTCCAATCTCTGCTAGAAGATGTAGAATGACTGGGGAAAGGAAATAGCTGCAGACACTTCACTGCAGTAGCAAGGTTCTCCTTGGAGGCACCCAGCAGAGGATAGACCCACAGTGGTACCTGCCATCTGTGCTAACTCTGTGATTACCACATAAATCAGAATATTCCCAGCAAGCAGACAGATCACAGTGGAAAAAAAGCACTGCTACTTTGTTGTGATACATAGAATTGCTGTGAATGTCAGAACTGTTGCTAGATGAAGAGAGCGTGGACTCTCTGTATGTGATGTGCACGCAACTGAGACAATGCAGTTTATCTGGATAGTACTCTACAGGAGGACTGTGACAAGTTTGAAGAATAAAGAGAAGATTAATGATGATGGACTCGGTAAAGATATATAAGGCAGGGAAGAAGAAAAAGGCTTTCATATCCTGGAGTATTTGGAAGGTGAGGCATAGGAAAGACAGACCCATGTATTGGCATATAACTTTATCAGAAAAAGGTTTGTCCATTCTAATGCTGCAGCCTAGTCTATCTCCAGTTCTGATGCTACTATCTGTGGACAGGGGAAAAAAAAAAAAAAATTGTCAAGGATGGTCTTCACCTGTGCAAAGAAAAATGAAAAAGTATGTGAATTACAAAATAATTAACTAAATATATATAT
>VXAL01012252.1:9243-22972 GCA_013399475.1 Chauna torquata
AAAAAAAGCTGGAGTATTAGTTTTATTAGTTTTATGATGTATGATTTAATTGTTCGTCAGATGATATCTCTAAGTTAGATACTGTGTCATTCAAAGTCATGGAAGAATTTAGGAAAATTGAGATTTTAAGAAACTATTGGATTAAAAACCTCTCAACAATATATAAAAAGAAATATTGGTGCATCTGATGGAATTAGTATGAGCATGAAATGGTCTCAGACATCATCTGAGTTGAAGGTGGGATATTTCCTCTATAGCAATAAAAAAAAAGTGCAGAATTTTTTTTATAACCCACCCCCGATGCTGGCAGTGCCATAGATCCTTGGTAACCTCTGTTTGGCTTGTCATTTGGAAGACAAATTTGTCCATAGATCATGACTGTCAAAGTCCCTTTTCTGCAACTGTATTAGTGATTAGCTATGCCTTGTTAGTGCTCAAGGCAAGTACATCTGTCACATTGAAATAAAGCGTTAGATTTTCTCCATTTTAGATAACACTAAAGGTTTAGATAACCTTTCAGCTTTCTAGCGTCAACAAAGATCCAAACTATTGACAAGACCATGTCAATGACTTTTTAAAATGTCTATGCTGTATTAGACTGCTATAAAAACGTTGCCACTCTAAACATTTTAAAGATTTTGTATTAAATGCAGAGTAGAACAAGAATTTGGGGAGAAATGGGGGAGGGAGGGTTGGGCTGTTTTTAGTTCAGTCCTTATCCTGAAGTGTGTTGAGCTTCTCTTTGTGACTTTCTGGGTGCCATCCGTTTCAATTGATTTTAATGTAGCTAGGATCAATCCTTTGTTACTTAATTGCATTATGGCTGTCTGCATCTTTGAAAACAATTACAGAGTTATCTATCAATCTAGCTGCACCAATAAAAATGACCTCGTATAATCATAACTAATAAAAAAATTAGTTTATGCACTTTGATTATGGCTAGCTTACCAAGAGGCTACCATTTATTGAATAACCTAGTGAACAAGATGGATTGCAAGTATAATGAGGTGGATCTGTGTAGTATATGACATTATAAATCAAAAATACAATGGTCCAGGTATCCTGCACTTAGACAGGCACAGAACAGAAAAGAATGATGGACTGTTACAGAGTAAGCTGTCCCCTCCCAGTTTGTCTTTACCTTTTTTCAGTGTAACAGAATCAGAGCTATTTAATTTACACAAAGTTAAATGTAGGTACATACCCACACAGGATTGTAACACATATGCTGTTGATTATAATGGTGTAGTCTGTTGTCTTGCCAAGTGAGGAGTCCTTTCACGTCCTATGCCAAAGTTAATGGACATAGTTAGTGCATGAGATGACAGATTCCAGATTTGGTCTAACCAGGGAATCCTCAATTAGCTAGTTTTAGCCATTTTCAATACCTTGTGCTGCTCAAGTGGTGTCAGTTGTTGGAACAAGAGAGTGTTTGGACATAGAAGATAGAGTACTGAGTTTATTGAACAGATTTTTGCATGTGTGAGAAATTATTTGCCAGTGGCAAGTGAAATCTACTAAAACATATTACTAAATGACTCATTTCCTCATGAAGGTTAAATCTGACCATGTACTTCACTGCAATATTTTTTGATATAATGTGCAAGATTTTGATAACTCTATTTCAGTTTGTTTGCCTCTGCTTTTTGCTTAGCTTTTCCTCTGGCAGTCTGTTTTAGAATAACCTGCACCTTAAAATTAATTGGTCATATTGATTGGATTTGCATTCAATGCAATGGGATCCCAGACGTACTGCTCCAGTGTAGACATTAAGCACAGTGGATATCAAAACCAAGATAAGTTGATCTGATTTTTCTGAATTTGGGCACTTACGAAGAGAGGTAATTTTCATGGGGCATATTCCTTTGTAACACATTGTTTAGCATACCTACCTCTTGATTTGGAAAGGATGAAATATGCTTTTACTTGGTTTTAACTTAACAGATGGCTATGAGCTTTTTTGTTTTCAGTTTGAGTTTAGATCTTTTGTTTCCAGGGTTTGATCTATACAGAAGAGATAGCTGGCTATTCGTGAAACTGTCATAAAGAAGACTACAGAAATACCTCACTTTTAATTCTCAATCTCTCTCTCTTTTTTTTTAAGTTTCTATTAAATAAAAATGCCACTCAGAGTGAAAATAGCTGTTGGTGGCTGCTCTCTCAGCTATGAAGAAAGGAAAATAAAAAGCGAAAAAAACAAATCTTAGAATGACTCATCACAGGAAAGGAAAATAAGTGAAATACTTAACATGTTGACAGTCTCTCGCTTAAAGTTCATGCAACCATGATGCATATATGTTTAAAAAGTTATAACAGTTATATGAACTTTATACGCTATATAAATCTTCCTTTCCCTTTTTCAGTTGGGCTTCATTAGGCTAGTGTGCTTTGGATGGACACTATTTTCACTGGCAGATTAGCTGCCTTAGGGAATTTGGCTTTAAACTAACAAACCTTGGGGGTTGGACCGTAAACTGGAATGCTCACATGCTTGCACGTAACGGGGTGGAAGAGTGCACCTACCAGAGGAGGGAGAAATGCCTTCCAACCATCCAAAAAGGCTTAGTCAAAAAGGATAGATGGCTGGCCCAAGTGAAGAGCTTCTATAGAAATGCTCACAGCATGGGTAGCAAACAGAAGGAGCTGGTAGCCACTGCCCAGCTGAAAAGCTATGATTTGATTGCCATCACAGAAACTTGGTGGGATGAATCACTTGATTAGAGTGCTGCAATCAGTGGATATAAACTATTCAGGCGGGACTGGCAAGGAAGGAAAAATGGGAGAGTTGCCATCTACACAAAAAATAGGATTGATTACATGGAGCCATCTTTGAAGAACAGCAATGCGCAAGTTGAGAGCTTATGAGTGAAAATTACAGACCAAGACAACAAAGAAAACTTTGTGGTTGGCGTCTACTTCAGGCCACCTGATCAAGCAGAAGGTGTTGATGAGTAGTTAATTCCTTCTTCAACTGCAGGAAGCATCACGCTTGCAGGCCCTGATCCTGCTAGGTGACTTGAACCACACAGACATCCACTGGAAAAGTGGCACAGGAAACTGCAAACAGTTCAGGTGACTACTGGAGTGCATAGAAAATACCTTCCTAGTACAGGTGATAGAGAGCCTGACTAGAGGAGATGCGTTGCTGAACCTGTTGCTTACAAGTATGGAAGACCTTATCAGAGGGGTCAAGATTGGAGGTAGCCTGGGCTGCCTTGATCATGCCCTGGTAGAATTCTCAATCTTAAGGGGTATACGACAGGTAAAAATTAGAATCAAGATCCTAAACCTCAGAAAGGCAAACTTTTGGAAAACTGCCCTCAGAGATAAAGGAACATATGAGAGCTGGGAGACGTTTGAGGACGTTTTTCTTAGGGCACAAGAGCTCTCAATCCTGATATGCAAGAAGTTGGGCAGAGTATGCAGGAGACCACCTTAGTGAAGTCAACACCTCTTAGCCAAACTGAGGCACAAAACCGAAATGTGTAGGCAGTGGGGGCACAGATATTCCTCGCTGGAAGATTATAGGGAAATGGCCTGGGAGTGCAGAGAGGGGATCAGGAAAGCCAGGGCACAGCTGAAGCTGAACTTGGCTAGAGATGTAAAAAAGAATAAGTATGGTTTCTTCTAATACATAGGCTGGCAAACGAAGATAAAAGAACCAGTACCCCACCCCCACCCCCGCAATGAGTGAAACAGGAGATGTGGCTAAAATTGACGTGGAGAAGGCTGAGGTTCTCAGGTACTTTTTTGCCTTGGTCTTCACCAGAAACTGCTCTAGCCATGCCACTCAAGTCACAGAATCCAAAGGCAGGGACTGGGAGAATGAAACAGACCATTGTAGGAGAAGGTCAGGTGCAAGACCATCTATGGAACTTGAATGTACACAAGTCCATGGAGCCTGATAACATGCATCCGAGGGTCCTAAGGGAGCTGGTGGATGAAGCTGCAAAGCCACTATCCACTATATTTGANATGAAATATGCTTTTACTTGGTTTTAACTTAACAGATGGCTATGAGCTTTTTTGTTTTCAGTTTGAGTTTAGATCTTTTGTTTCCAGGGTTTGATCTATACAGAAGAGATAGCTGGCTATTCGTGAAACTGTCATAAAGAAGACTACAGAAATACCTCACTTTTAATTCTCAATCTCTCTCTCTTTTTTTTTAAGTTTCTATTAAATAAAAATGCCACTCAGAGTGAAAATAGCTGTTGGTGGCTGCTCTCTCAGCTATGAAGAAAGGAAAATAAAAAGCGAAAAAAACAAATCTTAGAATGACTCATCACAGGAAAGGAAAATAAGTGAAATACTTAACATGTTGACAGTCTCTCGCTTAAAGTTCATGCAACCATGATGCATATATGTTTAAAAAGTTATAACAGTTATATGAACTTTATACGCTATATAAATCTTCCTTTCCCTTTTTCAGTTGGGCTTCATTAGGCTAGTGTGCTTTGGATGGACACTATTTTCACTGGCAGATTAGCTGCCTTAGGGAATTTGGCTTTAAACTAACAAACCTTGGGGGTTGGACCGTAAACTGGAATGCTCACATGCTTGCACGTAACGGGGTGGAAGAGTGCACCTACCAGAGGAGGGAGAAATGCCTTCCAACCATCCAAAAAGCCTTAGTCAAAAAGGATAGATGGCTGGCCCAAGTGAAGAGCTTCTATAGAAATGCTCACAGCATGGGTAGCAAACAGAAGGAGCTGGTAGCCACTGCCCAGCTGAAAAGCTATGATTTGATTGCCATCACAGAAACTTGGTGGGATGAATCACTTGATTAGAGTGCTGCAATCAGTGGATATAAACTATTCAGGCGGGACTGGCAAGGAAGGAAAAATGGGAGAGTTGCCATCTACACAAAAAATAGGATTGATTACATGGAGCCATCTTTGAAGAACAGCAATGCGCAAGTTGAGAGCTTATGAGTGAAAATTACAGACCAAGACAACAAAGAAAACTTTGTGGTTGGCGTCTACTTCAGGCCACCTGATCAAGCAGAAGGTGTTGATGAGTAGTTAATTCCTTCTTCAACTGCAGGAAGCATCACGCTTGCAGGCCCTGATCCTGCTAGGTGACTTGAACCACACAGACATCCACTGGAAAAGTGGCACAGGAAACTGCAAACAGTTCAGGTGACTACTGGAGTGCATAGAAAATACCTTCCTAGTACAGGTGATAGAGAGCCTGACTAGAGGAGATGCGTTGCTGAACCTGTTGCTTACAAGTATGGAAGACCTTATCAGAGGGGTCAAGATTGGAGGTAGCCTGGGCTGCCTTGATCATGCCCTGGTAGAATTCTCAATCTTAAGGGGTATACGACAGGTAAAAATTAGAATCAAGATCCTAAACCTCAGAAAGGCAAACTTTTGGAAAACTGCCCTCAGAGATAAAGGAACATATGAGAGCTGGGAGACGTTTGAGGACGTTTTTCTTAGGGCACAAGAGCTCTCAATCCTGATATGCAAGAAGTTGGGCAGAGTATGCAGGAGACCACCTTAGTGAAGTCAACACCTCTTAGCCAAACTGAGGCACAAAACCGAAATGTGTAGGCAGTGGGGGCACAGATATTCCTCGCTGGAAGATTATAGGGAAATGGCCTGGGAGTGCAGAGAGGGGATCAGGAAAGCCAGGGCACAGCTGAAGCTGAACTTGGCTAGAGATGTAAAAAAGAATAAGTATGGTTTCTTCTAATACATAGGCTGGCAAACGAAGATAAAAGAACCAGTACCCCACCCCCACCCCCGCAATGAGTGAAACAGGAGATGTGGCTAAAATTGACGTGGAGAAGGCTGAGGTTCTCAGGTACTGTTTTGCCTTGGTCTTCACCAGAAACTGCTCTAGCCATGCCACTCAAGTCACAGAATCCAAAGGCAGGGACTGGGAGAATGAAACAGACCATTGTAGGAGAAGGTCAGGTGCAAGACCATCTATGGAACTTGAATGTACACAAGTCCATGGAGCCTGATAACATGCATCCGAGGGTCCTAAGGGAGCTGGTGGATGAAGCTGCAAAGCCACTATCCACTATATTTGAAAAGCTGTGGCAATCCAGTGAAGTTACTAGTGACTGGAAGAAGGGAAACATAACACTCATTTTTAAAAAGGCAAAAAAGGAAGACCCTGGGAACTACAGGCCAGTCAGTCTCACCTCTGTGCCAGGCAAGATCATGGAGCAGACCCTCCTGGAAGCTATGCTAAGGCACATAGAAAACAAAGAGGTGACTGGGGACAGCCAACATAGCTTCACTAAGGGCAAATTGTGCCTGACAAATTTGGTGGCCTGCTACAATGGGATTACAGCATTGGTTGATAAGGGAAGAGCAACTGATGTTATCTACCTGGACTTTTGCAAAGCATTTGATACTGTCCCACATGACATTCTTGTCTCTAAAATGAACAGACATGGATTTGATGGATGGACCAGTTGGTGGATAAAGAATTGGCTGGATGGTTGCATCAAAGTGTTGTGATCAATGGATTAATGTCCAGGTAGAGACCAGCGATGAGTGGTGTCCCTCAGGGATTGGTATTGGGACTGGTGCTACTTAACACCTTTGTCAGTGATATGGACAGTGGGATTGAGTGCACCCTCAGCAAGTTTGTGGATGACACCAAGCTGAGTGGCGCAGTCAACATGTTGGAGGGAAGGGATGCCAGCCAGAGGGACCCTGACAAGCTTGAGAGGTGGGTCTGTGTGAACCTCATGCAGTTCAACAAGGCCAAATGCAGGGTCATGCACCTGGGTTGGGGTAGTCCCAAACATAAATACAGGTTGGGTGGAGAATGGATTGAGAGCAGCCCTGAGGAGAAGGACTTGGGGGCCTTGGTTGATGAGAAGTTCAACATGAGCTGGCAATGTGTGCTTGCGGCCCAGAAAGCCAACCGTATCCTGGGCTACACCAAAAGGAGTGTGGCCAGCAGGGTGAGGGAGGTGATTCTCCCCCTCTACTCCACTCTCATGAGACCCCACCTGGAGTACTGCATTCAGCTCTGGGGCCCCCAGCACAAGAAAGACTTGCATGAGTTGAAGCAGGTCTAGAGCAGGGGCACGAAGATGATCAGAGGGCTGAAGCACCTCTCCTACGAAGACAGACTGAGCTGGGGTTGCTTAGCCTAACGAAGAGAGAGCTCTGGAGAGACCTTATAGTAGCCTTCCAGTACCTAAAGGGAGCTTACAGGAAAGCTGGGGAGGGACTCTTCATTGGGGAGTGTAATGATAGGACAAGGGGTAATGGTTTTAAGGTAAAAGAGGATAGGTTTAGATATTAGGAAGAAATTCTTTACTATGAGACTGGTGAGGCACTGGAACAGGTTGCCCAGAGAAGTTGTGGATGCCCTCTTCCTGGGAGTGTTCAAGGCCAGGTTTGGTGGGACTTTGAGCAACCTCATCTAGTGGAAGGTGTCCCTGCCCATGGCAGGGGGATTGGAACTAGATGATCTTTAAGGTCTCTTCCAACCCTAACCATTCTATCATTTTATTCTTTTCTATGCTTCTATGATTCTATTTTAGTCATGCAACCTCTACAGTAATGTTTTTAAAGATTACATGTAAGGACTGAGTATCTTACCAGGTACTTTACACTCTTACTGGAAATTTCAAAATGTTCTTCCACGACTTCAAAGATTTTCAAGAATTTTGAATGTCTGTTTCTGTTATCATTTTATGGAGGTATATTCAAAAGATATCTTAGGTTTCAGTATAGCTCAAATTCATTGAGAGCATTTTGGGGTTTACAGTTCAGGAAGGAAGTCAGAACAGATACGTGATGACTCCTGTACTTCCTGTTTTGTTTGAATTTATTTTTTTTTTAAGAAACCAAATGTTACTTTTCACAAAGTGGTACGTGATAAGGTTTGAGCTTCAGTGTGACTTCACACTTCCTTTACTCCTCACTACTGTTCCAATGAAGAACTATTTTTTGCAGATTAAATAGAAAATAACCCATATATTTTTACCTTTTAGATCTGATAATTATCTCTCTCTGAAATAATCGCACTCTTGAGTGTTGGCTTTCATTTCATTCACAACCTGTTTCTCATTTTGGTTAGAAACTCTGCAGTTTTGGACCCTGTAATAAACACTTGAATTCTTTGCAACAGGTGCTCCCAAATATCTGCTCTTGATCCTGCAGCTTCTGGCACATAGCTATATTTACTGTTTCATTTTCATTGTGAAAGGCCACACTTTCAAGGCAGGGAAACACTGCTTCTAAAAGCTTGATGTTTTGTTACAAAAATTACACAGCCTCTACTACCAAGGAAACAAAACAGGCCACATTTAAAAATCAGAGTTAAGAATTCCTATAGTGTCGTATTCACTTAAGTTAAAATTTGAACAATTTCATTCAAACTTTCATTTTTCATTAGGCATGTGAATTTCTACTTGCCCATACTGACTGTTAACCTGAACCAGTGGAAGACAGTGGAAAGACTACATACTAAAGACAACTTAGAATGGAAAAGATGGTAGAATACATGACATTTGGTCATTTTAATTTATAATGGTCCCAGAAAATGTTACATCTCAAACAGAAGTTCTTTGCACAGGTAGATGACACTACCAGGCACTGTTTAACCTAGAATTTGCCTTTGCATATTCATTCTTATTAACTCACTTCCAGCTGGCAAGCATTATGATGGAAGTATGGTGAAAGCTTATGACAACGCCTAAAAAAATCTTTGCTTCTTTGGTGGTTAGGAGGTAATCTAGGATTACTAAGGAAGACCTTTGCTAACTGATTCATGTTGGCTAACCTGACATTTCCCAAACTTTTGAAGTCTAAACAGTTCTCTTAAGGAGAACAAAAGAAAACACAACAACATGGATGTGTTCTCTAAATCCATCTAGTAATAAGGAATCACAGACTACTCTGTTCCTGGGATAGTATATACCTTGAAGAGCAATGGTCTAGTTCTTAATTAAATTACATAGTCTTGCATTATCTTCTTAGAATAACTGAAGCATGTGTAGCAGAAAAAAAAATACTTTTTAGTTTTTGAAAAATCTTTTGATAATTAAAGCAGTTCTGAATTTAACATGGATGTTTATTTCTAAGTAGGTATTCCTCAGGTTGGATAGGAGCAATGAATGGTGACTCCCAAAATGCCAAGTTCAGAATTTGGTGCAAAGATAATCTGAAAAATGCAAAGATGAGTATATTTCTAAATCTCGTCATGAATTTTTTCATAGACAAGCTTTACAGTTTTGGAACTTTTGAAAGAAAAAGGATCCTTGAGATCTTTTAATATTAATCCTCCTCAAAGATCTAAAGAACTCTGGAACTTGACCAAGGATTTCTGTACTTGAATTTACGTTTTAACAGTGGATGAAGTTGGAGAACAAAGATTAAAATGTTTTTATCAGTTAAAAACAGTAGATAAATTAGATTGCTTCATTTAAATTTGTAGGTCTGTATTTTAGCTGAACACAGATATTTACCTAGATATGGTAGCCAACAGATTACAGAGCTGGAAGTAAATCAGCTTAATTCAGGACTGTCAAATGTACAGCAATGTATTAAAATAAGTGAGTGTCATCTTAAAAGCTGTTGTTCGTTCACAGATCTATGGCATGAAAAATGTAATAAAGGAAAGCTGGCAGCATAAGACAATTTATGGGAGGCTTCAAGTGTTGCAGAACAATTATTACAGTCTTTATCCAGAGCCTGTAAAATGATCCCTTGACAAAATATTACGGATTTGAACATTTTGTCATTCTAGATGTCATATGTATCAAACAAAAGCAAGATTTACAGTGCCCAGGGATAATAAATGAAATGCATTTCCCACCCCAAAATTTTAAGACAATTACAACATTCATAAATCTCTCATATTTTTTTCTTCATGTCTGTAAATTGAAGAACTTCAGTCACAGTGGGGATCACAGTGTAATGCTGGATTTGAGTATGGTGTACTATCAACCATCATAATTATATGCAGTGTCACAAAGACGTTCATGTTGCAGATGGAAATAGGTTGAGATTTGAAGGCTTTCCATGACTAACCTTTTGAAGGATTCTTTAAAATCCTGAAGCTAATGCCAAGGGAATTAATTTAAATGTGAGACAACAACAACAAATCACTTTTTCTAATGGGAGAAAAGAATAGAAGAGGGAGATAAGTATACCAGTGCTAGATACAAGTAGCCTAGAAAGCCACTGAAGCATATCAAAATGATGAAATTAAACATCTGGAGAGTCAGCCAGTAACCTGAGAGAAGTTGCTCTAGTGAACCTCATCAGGACCACCTGTCAATTAGTAAAAGAGCTCAGAGGACATG
Source organism: Chauna torquata (assembly GCA_013399475.1). Taxonomy (NCBI): domain Eukaryota; kingdom Metazoa; phylum Chordata; class Aves; order Anseriformes; family Anhimidae; genus Chauna; species Chauna torquata. The sequence continues at coordinate 19,529 of VXAL01012252.1, forward strand.
AAAAGCAGAATTCATAAGTCAAAAGAAATCTGATAAGAGCAAAGTAACCTCAGATTACAATTTATTCAAATAATGAGAATGCCTTTTGCAATAGATTAATAATCATACTGCCCAAATCCCAGGAAATAACTATCAAAATCAAGCCTATTCCCTTAACATCTTTAAAGCAACAATCACGTAAAAGATGAGCGGGATGACAGAATGCATCAGCAAACCAGGTGTATAAAAACTGGTTTATGTATGTTGAGAAGGTATAGCAAAGATGCTTTCAGGACTGAAGCTTTCAGGTCACTCTGTTATTTTTCGGAACAGACAATCTCTCACTGCTGATGATTTGTTAAAGCGAGAGCCTGCTGTTAATTGTTGCAAGGATTTACAATGAAATTCTTTTGAAGTGACTTTATGCACATTGTTGATGCAAAAGATTAAAGATAACATAAAGAGGAGGAAGTATATCAAGCACTTACATGCATTCTTTGTACCGAGATAGATAACCTAAGGTCAATGTAGCTTTCATATACTTTCAGATAGGCATATTACTTCGAAACTGTATAGCATGTTCAACACTGTTTAAAGAGCACGCAATATTTTTTCTAGATGTCTTATATAATTTTAAATATCCTCTCCCTGTAGTATCCTTATCACTTCAAATCACATTTTGTCTTTATTGCCATGTGGATGTTAGTTCCATCCATTTACTGATCTTATCAGCTGATGTGCCCACTCCAACACACTTTTCATTTAAAATTTTGAATAACTGTAGGTAGCTTTATTCAGATGCAATGTAGCGTTCAGCTACTTGCCATGCCTGGAAGGGCTAATCTAGTTTTCTTTGAGTTATTATCTCCATGTAATTTGTGGAGCATGTGATGGTGGTGTCTCTCCTTATTCAACAGGTTAATAATTCTGCAGGGTTATACTTTTGACATTTAAACCAGTGTCTTCCAAATGTGTTTTTAAAGCAGGAGTCTGGAGCTGTTCTGAAGTGGGACTCTCCTGTGCCCTTCTGTTTCTCTTCAAACAGCATCATTAACTGTGCAGTGACCCAGTGAACAAAAGAATTAACTTGCTTATAGCATATTAACCAGTCACACTTAACATGCAGTGTGGTTAGCATGCTCAGCTGAGAAGGAGAAAAGTCAGTTTAATATAACTACATAGTATTTAGTGTTCTTTGTTTGTGTTAGGCTTAGAAAATGAGACTCTTGATGTGCTTGGCCTAAGCTCATACGCTTGCCTAAACTCATAAAGTCCAGTCATAGAATTGCCTCAACCTTTTCTCTGACAAGGAGAAGGAAGCAAACAAACAAATAAATGTAGCTCTTTGTCATCTATCCAACCATCTAGAACTTCTCCTCCTCAAAAGTCATCTATGTACTAGCCCTAGTAACAACCCAGCTATATAGCAGGCTGTGAGGAGGACATGGCCACATTTCTACACAAAGAACCAAGATAAAACCAACAGAATAATGTGTTAAATGCAGGTCTTCCTGTGTCAACAGCTAACTGTGTGGACAGGAGAGGGATGAATCATGGGATTTGCTATACCTGAGCTTACTGCTTTCTGTCATGCACAATGAAAACCATAGTATTCACTGCTAAGTTGTGTGCTTACTCTCCCAGTCCTATCTATTAATAGATGTATTTAATTGACTGAATGTATTTGGCTTTTTGTTGTTGCTGGTACTATGAGTGTATTTCACGCATTTGCATTATGTCTGTCTTTTCCTCCAGGATCTTAGATGTCAGGTACTGAGACTGATATGAGGACAATTACTGAGAATCCATCACCACAACAAAAAATGCCTTGTCCATGAAAAAAAAAAATATTGGAGCAATCAGTTTTGCTGAGAAGTGCTGAGAGGTGCACAAAAGCTAAAAAGCAGACTTTATAATCAAAGTACTTGTTTTAAAGGGCATGTCTGATTGCAGGGAAAAATCAATGCACTTAAATTGACTGTTCATATATACACTGGTGTATGTACAAGCACATCCAAATATATTTTTGAAGATTTCTAAATTAACATTGCTTTGCCAGATGGAGCATGTGCTTATATGGTTCTAGACGAATTGTAGCTGTCAAGGACAGCTGTTTTACAGATTAAATGATGGAACAGGTCGTACATAGTTCAACCTTTTATACCTATCTTTGCTGGTTATACCTACTTAAAACAATGGAAATCTGCTGTCTTCATTTAAAAATATATATGAACATCTTGTGTGTTAATTCTATTTACTTAAATCTATTACTGCACAGTTTTTCATAATGTCACCATTGTTTAAAGTTTCAGGATCTAAAGTCCTTGCTACATCAAAATTACTTTGGAAATTTCTACCTTAAGAATGCTTTGAAAGAAGACAAATTCTTTTCTATTACTAAAAGACAGTACATATAAGGCAGATAGAAAGTGCGCAGAAAATTGACATAATTCAATTTGCTTCTGATTATGTAGTGCATTTATGTTATTATTTTATTAACTCTGATGTTATACAAGAGATTTCAGTAATCCAATCGTGTCTCAGGTTTAGCCCCTTTAATGGATTCCTTGACAAGGATGAGTTCATATAACTTACCATCAATGTATGTTCACTCTTTGTACACAGCTACTCTCAATATTATGTGAATTAGATATTGTAATGGCTCATTGCTCTTGCTCTCTCAGCGAGTACTTCCATGGATTTCTACTTCCTACGTAATAAATGTGCTGCAGATTTCAGCTGGGAGTCCTAGAGACAAATTCTGCTTTTGAAGAAGTCCAGAGGCATGACTTAGATTCCTCAGCACATTTCTGTGCAATTTCAGTGTAATGGGGGAAAAAAAAAATCCATCCTAGTAAAATGGATCAGCTATGTGGTTTTGAGAGTAGGCTTGTGGGTGATGCAAAGGTTGGAGGCTGTCTTGGGCATAGTGATTGTGAATTAAAAGAGTTTACAATTCCTGGAAAAGTAAGGAGAGGGTTAGCAGAACTGCTACCCTGGACTTCCGGAGGGCAGACTTTGACCTGTTCAGGAGACTGGTTGGTGGAGACCCTTGGGAGGCAGTCCTGAAGGGCAAAGGAGTCCAGGGAGGCTGGACAGTCTTCAAGATGGAAATTTTAAAGGCGCAGGAGCAGGCCATCCCCATGTGCTGAAAGACCAGCTGTCGAGGAAGAAGACCAGCCTGGCTGAACAGAGAGCTTTGGCTAGAGCTCAGGAAGAAAAAGAGGGTTTATGACCTTTGGAAGAAGGGGCAGGCAACTCAGGAGGACTATAAAGATGTCGTTAGGCTGTGCAGGGAGAAAATTAGAAGGGCCAAAGCCCAGCTGGAGCTCAATCTGGCTACTGCTTTTAAAGACAATAAAAAATGCTTTTATAAATACATAAACAAGAAAAGGAGGACTAAGGAGAATCTGCATCCTTTATTGGATGTCGGGGGAAACATAGTGACAAAGGATGAGGAAAAGG
>VXAL01012253.1:0-16177 GCA_013399475.1 Chauna torquata
AATATCCCTTACCCGGGCCCCAGAGATGCAGCAGACTTCCATGTGGGATGGGTCCGGTCAGCATATAGGGCCCTCGGTTTCCCTCCGCAGGGAGTCGCCTACTACAACTACCCTTCTTTTCTTCTTAATACCTCAGGTGGTGATCCATCTGGTACATGGAGTGCAACTGGGAGACTCTCCAGATAGACTTTTTTTTCTAGTGTCATCTGCCTGACCTTCTAGATCCAGGGCCTCGTACCTATTCTGTAAGGGCACCTGGGAAGGCGATGGGGGCTGGGAGGGGATTCTTCTACCTCCCCAAGCAGGGACCCATTTCCATCCCTCCCATTCTACTAGGTGTCCTCCTGCCTGATAGCAGGAGGGGCAGGGCTTCCCGGACTCCTGCTGAACTTCTGTCAGGGTTGGAAGGGTGTAACTCCACCAGTCTATTTCTCTTTCGCTCTCCCTAATACTCCTTAGCTTTTCCACTTCTTCCTTAAGCTCTGCCACTAGACAGAGCAGATCATTCACCTGTTCACACCGCACACAGGTGTTTTTTGCTCTGTCCTCCAGTGCTAACACCAGGCTCAGACACTCCCCGCAGCCAGCGGCCGGGACAGCTGTGTGCTTCTCGGGGGTGCTGTCTGGGTCGCCACACTCCTGCTAGCGGCAGCAGCAATGGCTTTTGACCGTTTGTAAATCATTGGTGAATCCAGTCAAGCTGGGGGGAAAAAAAAAGCAAAACACCACACCCACACCTAACACAACCCACCACCATGAAGCGAGGTCACTGCACTTCAGGAGCCGGGAGGGTGGCTGGGCCCTGGCTGCTCGCCCTGCCTTGCGCGCACAGCCGAACCAACTGCCGCGCCAGGCCCTGACTGACGTGCCACGCCGTGTCTGCCCGCTCTGGTCACTGCGCTCCTGGTCGCCCGCTCTCCGCGGGGCTGCCTTTGTACGTGAGGGGCTGGCTGCCATCGCTCCCAGCCTCGCCCAGGCCTTGCCAGCCGCAGTGGTGAGGGCTGCCAGGTGCTGGCGGCTGCCTCGGCTGCCTCGAGGTGCCTCGATGCAGGAAACCCCTTGCAGGCCGCCATCCCTGGCTCCGCTGCAAAACGCGTCTGCCCCAGAGCCGGTCGCCTCGGTGAGTGTCACCTACTAGACGAAAGACACCAAAAATCCTTCTGTGTTTAGGCATAAGTAATTAATAATTTATCTATTTTCGACCCTTCTGTTGGAAAAATGAAGCAGGAAAAGGTTCAGTCTCTTGCTTCGGAACAGATTTCTTGGATCTCAGGGTACGCTCATAGCTGTTCTTCTGAATGCTTTCCAGTTTGAGTGGACATCAATGCAAAGTTTACCATATTTAAAAGTTAGCTCTATAAGACTATAACCATCTATAACCTTAAATGCCACTGTGTCATAACATAATCTGGATTATTTAGAGGCACTTCTGTGAGGTCTGTTATCATATGCATGTTTTTCTAAGAGAGGGGAAGTTAATTCAAGTTTGGCTTTTGCGTGCATTATTAATTCAAGTGTTTTGTTTGAAAGGTGCTATTTGCGATGAGTTAATTTTGCATAGGTTACATATATTATAGACTGCTTAAAAACAAAATATTTGCTGAAAAAAGCAGCTTTGCCTTTTGTCCAATTTGAAAAAAAGTATTTCCAGTCACGTTCTTGTGTTTCCTTACTCACTGGTGAAGTGTTGCTGTCCAGCACCTTAAAATTAATGAACTTTGCAAGATACCGTTCTCCTTGCTTTGTTCAAGGCTTCCTGAAGAAAGGTAAAAATCTAGATGGCATCCAGGGAGTTGATGCCATCTAGTGTTAAAAGAATTAGTACTCCACAAGTCTAGTTGCAGTTGGCTGATTCTTTCCCTGAAACGTGTTTGTAAAGGAGTTGAAGAAAAGAAGCATGATTTGCTTGGTCTTTTTTTTTTTTTTTTTTTTTTTTTTTTTGTTACTATGTTGAAGGTCCTCTTAGAATCATAGAACAGCCCAATTTGGAAGTGACCCTGAAAGACTGTATCACTCTGCTCCTCACAGAGTCTGGACTTCCTGAGTCAGAGTTATCAAGTTGTGTAACTGAGCACAAATAGAATAGCCAAATAACACTAATACATCTTTTTTTGTGGTAAAAAACCTGTCCCACTTAAACCAGATTACCTAGGGCTAGATATGCCAAAGGTTACCCTTAACATTTGTCTGATGTTTCAGGATTGTGCTCTACTAGGATCTTGCTTGTATACTTGGAAGTGTCTTTATCAGGAAGACTATTACCACTTAGCCAAAAGCTGTAGTTTTCTTTTTCTTAATGCTTACACCTTTCACAGCCTTTCTTCTACTTGTTCCCTGAGTAGCATACATCTTAATGCTTTTAGCTTGTCTTTTCAAACATTGTTTTTTCCAGTTTCTGATCTTTCTGGTATCTGTCAGTATCCTTCCATGGTGACCAACCAAAGGTTAGATTTTCTTTTCTGATGGAGTTGTTCTATGTGTCATAGCCAACAGCATCTGCCTGCAGTGAATGTGTTAACATTTACGATCTTTGCAGGCTGTTGAAATACTGTTCTGAAACTGCAGCCTGTTGCAGTTATTAATTGCCTAGACTTTAAACACATTTTCTGTATTGGGAGTTTAAAGGGCAGGAAATACTTAAAATGCTTAGAGTCTTTAACATTTGTTTCATGCAGAAGAACCAGTTTTCAGTAACTTGCTGAATATTTTGCGAGAATATTTACCCTTTCTTTGGAAAAGAACAGGGATATCTAGTGTTTTGAATGTGAATCACTTCTGTGTCATTAAACCATTGCAAGGAGATGAACAGAGCTTTGCCTTCTATAGCTGTGTTGGGTTGTTCTTTGTGTGTACTCTTTGTGTAGAGACTTGTCTGCATTCTTCACTGAGTAGCTAAAAAGTTACAGTTCTTCTCCTTTGCTATAGGCAGTGAAGCATTTTTCTTGGGTGTTTGTTCATTACGTGTTGTAAGAAACATTACCGAACATCTGCTTAACTGAATGAATGTGACAAACCTTTTTGCCCTGTTTGTTAACGACTGCGTGTTCAAAGTAACAAATAACATTCCTTTGCCTCACATAGTAAAAACAACAGCTCAAAATGGAACAAACTTTTGTGACAATTGAACAGGTTTACACACATTGTATTTTTTGGAAGTGTACACTTCAATGTAAATGTTCTTCAGAATTTATGTTAAATTCTGGTAACAAAACACTTCAAAACCTCAATTTTAGTTCTTAAAGCAATCATCAGGCCTTCCTAACTTTGGAGCGATGGGCAGCTGCCATTTATAGTCAAGCTCAGTCTTTGCATCTGGGTTTGAATACAGTCAAGACCAAGCCTAGTTTCATTCAGTTTGGAGTGCAGTAGGCATGCCATGTCCCTAGTCTCAAGTGAGCTGATGACACGGTGTCCTTTTCTCTCTCTCATTCTTATTTCATGAGAAAAAGTAAAAGTTGTACAAGGAGGTGACAAATGCAAGACTTCTCTCCTGCTCTGAAGATCTAGTTTCCATAGAAAGCAAGGGCATGTACCTTCAAAGTAATCATGAAAGGTGAAGTTGTTTAAAAAAAAAAAGGGAGACACCAGAATATAGCAGAGCCACAGGAAGAATACAGTGGTTCTGTCTCAGTGAAAAGCATGAGCAGGAAAACCATAGAATCATGGAATCATAGAATGGTTTGGATTGGAAGGGACCTTAAAGATCACCTCATCCAATCACCCTGCCATGGTCAGGGATGCTGCCCACTAGATCAGGCTGCCCAAAGCCCCACCTAGCCTGACCTTGAACATTTCCAGGGATGGGGCATCCACAGCTGCTCTGGGCAACCTGTTCCAGTGTCTTACCACTTTCATCATGAAAAGTTTCATACTTATTTCTAAGCTAAATCTACCCTCTTTTAGTTTAAAATGGTTACCCCTTGTTCTGTCACTACACTCTCTGAAAATGAGTCCCTCTCCAGCCTCCTTGTAGGCCCCCTTTAGGTACTGGAAGGCCACTATAAGGTCTCCCCAGAGCCTTCTCTTCTCCAGTCTGAACAACCCCTACTCTCTCAGCCTGTCTTCTCAGGAGAGGTGGTCTAGCCTTTTGATCATCTTTGTGGCCCTCCTCTGGACCTGCTCTAACAGAACCTGATGCCTTGGGTGCTGTTTACTTCAGTCAGCATTGGAGTATAACATTTGAGTAGTTTCTACTGTTTTGATGCACTCACAGTGCATGCAGACTCTTAAAAAGTCTCTGTATTTTGTGTTCCCTGTGAGATACCATATGACTTTATTTGCAGATTTGTTGGAATGTACATTTTTATGTATGACAGTTAAAAGACGTGTTTTACTGGTCTCTTGTAGAAATGCGTTGCCCCATCTTCCAGAAACCAGCAGGTGTAACAGTTCTCCCTCCAAGATGTGGGCTGGAGCCAGCCGTTTCTGGGACTGTGTGCCGACTGAGCTGTCCCCAAGGATTCATCTTGTCTGGAGCTAGAGAAGAACTAAGGTGCATTTCATTTGGGAGATGGAGTGCAAACATCCAGGAGGCTCTTTGTAAAGGTAGAGACCAGCACAAAATACTTCTGTGTACACATGTGCAGGATTGAAGGGAACCACGTAGTAAATAGCTGAGTGAAGACAGATTTGAACTGAGGAAAGGGTTATTTAAGTAGTCTGTAAGAAGTGTTGTCCGTACCATTATAGCTTGACTCTCAGATTTACAAACTTGTAGTTTGTAATACAAATGTGGAAGGTTGATTGAGTGCCATCTTAAAAGTGTTCATCATTGGCTGTCTCTTGTGGGATCCATCTCATAAGTCTCTTGTTGGGAAGCTGCCTAAAGGCCGGATGTGAAGATAAATTTGAAATTTGAAAGTAAAAGTGAAAGCTCTTAGCTTAAAGATAGTCAAAGTGGAATGCACACTCCTGTTAAAACAGCAGTGGTAATAATACTGCTACTGGTTTAGCACAGGTTTATGTAAGCACTGTAGTCTGAGCAGACCTGTAAATGCTGTGTAAGTCCTGGCTGATACAGAGGGTATAGAAGGATGGCTCTTTTCAGTTGGCTCTGACCTGATCACAGCTGTAGACCTGCTCTGAGCAGTAGCACACAAGATTCAAGGCCAAAACTGACTGACAGAAGTGCACAGAGTCTATAGATGAGCAGAAGATGGTTGCATGTATGTGAAGGGTTCTGCCATGTTTGCCCACTTCTTCTGGAAACATAAGGTTATTTATGCTCTTTCATACATGCATACTGAGTTTGAAGGAATTTGGCTTTGGATTGTAGGACACAAGTGAAAGTGCAATTTGTCTGGGAATATGCTATTCACCTCTTCATGAACCATTGTCCTCCTAGAACTAATGCTTCCACCCCAAACAGGGGCCCTCACCAGTCACTGCATGAAAGAACAGTACAGAAAATAGTTACGGTCATCATGCCAAGGCACTACAGAAACTGAGGTGGGAACTCTTTTCTCTGTAGTGGCCAAGGAGATTTTATCCTTCCCTTTAAACATATCATTTCCCACTTAAGACATGGTTTTTGCAAATCTTTTGTGTAAACCTTTGCCAAACCACAGTTTTTAATATTTGGTGGGATCCCAGCACAGGGCTGAAAGCTAAAGTGTTTGGATCAAGATAAAGCAGCATGGCTGGGGTTCAAGCTTTGTGGTGTTACCAGTGCATAAAACCCTAAAGTAAGAGGCACCAAGAATCTCTGAAAGTTATTCTTCTCTAGTAAAAACGAGCGGTTGCCTCTCAATTGCTTTCATTCTTGTTACTGTCTCTCTCTATTTTGCTGCCAAAATATTTGGCCGGTTCAAAATAGCCATTTTCTTTCTGACTTATTTATTAGTCTTTCTACAAAATTTCACTTTTAAATGGAATTTTCCCCAGCCCGAAGGCTGTGGTCAGAAGAGTGTGAATTATAACTGGTAGTTATTAAAAGAGTGCACTTCTAATAAAATTTTCATCGGAAAGAGTTCAGAGGAAGGCAAAACCACTTGTATTTATTGCTTTGCACTCTTAATTACAGGGGTTTAATTGCCTGACTTATGTCTTTACTGGAACTATGTAGTAATAAAAATGTAAGTGGTATTAGTCCTGAGTTGTTTTAAAGCCTCCTGGGCATGGATGAGTTCAGAGCTGAATGCTGTTGTCCTTGTCTCATGAGTCTAGAGACCATCTATCAAACAGTACTACAGCAATAAAATAACCTCACCACAAATGTTTTGGGAGGCCCAGTGCCAGGGAAATGAAGAAGTACTTCGTCAGAGAAACTTGAGGCTTAACTGTTGGTGGTGATGTTACCCATATTGTACCACCAGTACTTTGAAACCATCCAGCATTGTCACGTATGTGACAAGAAGAGCCCATTAGTATACATAGTACCTTGTAGTAGGTGTTTATTAAAGAACATTTCCAGTAACTGTTGCCAGAAATCTTGCCACTGCTTCTTTCAGGTCAGTTCCACACCATGCTCCAGGGCATTTGAGAGTGACTGCTCTCTTGTTTGTGATACATATGTCATGTCACAAATAATTTAAGTCACTGATGGTCAGAAACAAGTGTTTACATCAGTGTGTGTCATGTCTGTGGGCAGTGAAAGGACAGAGAAGCCATTCCTTCTTAATGAGTAGATGTGTGTAATGAACAGACGAATAATAAGAGAAAACAACTAACTCTGTCTTACTTACGCTTTCTTTTATGGTTGCATGTAGAAACCAGAGTCTCATTGTGCTAAATGGTGTTGAAAAATACAGCAAAAAGCAGACCATCTTCCAGGAGAACTTACTGTTTATATCTGAGCCTGTAGGCAAGAATTAAAAAGAGGCAGAGACAGGAACTTTGCAAAAACGTGTCTATATTCCAGGCAGCACAAGAAAACAGTGATTATAACAAGTTGCAGTCTAACCATTATAGAGATTTTATTTCTATAATACCACTTACAAAATGTTTGTCTTCTGGGTCAGATATTGAAGCTCCTCGGATCCGCTGTCCAGAAAATGTTGAGACTGAGACTCTGGAACATCAGAACTCTGCTAATATCAGCTGGCAGGTCCCAATAGCTGAGGATAACTCTGGAGATGAGGCAAGTTAAAATCTATACATTTGACTGGGTACTGTCTTTTTATAGCTAGTTATTTCAAACTTATTTTCAGAACCACTACAATTTCTTTCTTCTGACAAGCAGGAGTAGAAGAAAGTGGTTTTCTGCTGAAAACTTTGTATATTGAGAATTCAGCATTTTCTGTCCCATTTAGGGTTATTCAGTCACAGGACGCTCTGTGACTCTGCACAGTTGATTTATGTGGTAAAAAGAAAGAATGTGCCCTTGTTTATAAAATGGAGACAGCTGCTTTAAAAATTAGCTCTTAGAATGTGAAGGAGTTTAATAAGTGCTTCTCAGAAGGAAGTAAACCAGTTCATTAATCTAGAAGGCTAACAAGATAAGTACACTTTGATAAGTAAAAACGCATTTCAGCTTCCTAAGTGAGAAAGAAAAATCCCATTTTCTTATCCCGTGCAAGGTTCAGACATGGGCCTTTGGCTGCTATGGGTATCAGAGGTTTGCAAATGGAGTTATAAGGAAAATTTGCTCCAGAGCTGTTTCATAAAGAGTAACATTTCCTATGAGTTCAGACGTGATCAAGTTACAGCAGCTGAACGCGTTATCATGAGTCAGCAGAGGAAGAATGGCTGTACGTATGCTCTGAACTTGCTGCCAACACAGGAGATTTTTGCATTTGGAAACTGAGCAATCCCAGTAAAAGAGGTTTAAGTTCACACATGTTTTGCTGCAGCACAGCCATGGTCAGATACTGTAGCTCTGGAGACACAGAGTCATTCACTGAGTTGTAGAATCAAGGTGCCTTCACTCTCAGCTGTAGCTGGTTTGTCAAAGGCACAGTTCTCAGATAAACTGCTTTGCTCATGTGAAGCCAGTTCTGTTAAAGAGAGTGTTCCTTAACACAGTTCTGACCTATATGAAAGAGCTGTAGTCAGCATGTAAGTGTTATTTGATCCAAATGCGGGGTTCTTTTGTGGCACCAGAATGTTTTGAAGCATCTGTGGGCTATTGACTCATACAAATATGTAGATTAAAGCTGGGTATGTAAGTACTCATGGCCCACAGTTGTCTACCCCACACATCTCCCACATCTGCTGCCCTTGTGGCTGGAGACACAAACTGCAGACAAAGCAGGTTCTGAGCTGACGTAGTTTGTGTGCAGTGTAATGAGACAGACAGGAGTCAGTCTCAGGTTGTCTTAATGCATAGTGCAGTAAACTGCAGCAGATCAGGGTCCAAATCCAGAGTGAGTAGATCCCTGTTGCTGTAAGGAAGGTAGTCTTGAGAAGGGAAGAAAGGCACTCTGTTGCAAAGTCCGCCCTCATTATTTGAAGAGTCTATTAGCATTACATACAAGCAGGGTTAGCATTAAGGGATACTGTTTTGTGCCCATTTCTTGAAGAGTATGAGTGTCATGAATACTAGCCTGTTTTGTCTTTTAAATAATAAGTGTCTTCCTATAAAAGGTCTCAGTGCACGTTACCCCAGCTTTCATACCACCATATCTTCTCCCGATTGGCGAAGTTGCCATTACTTATACAGCGGTTGATAAGTCAGGCAACGAGGCAAGCTGTACGTTCAGAGTCAAGGTTATTGGTAAGTGCTGTTAAAAGTCATCAGGGAAGAGTCACATGTTTGAAACCTTCTCATTTTGTGCAGAAAGAGACTGTGAATCACCATGGCCTTTATATGTGCAGAGATAAGCCCAGGAGTAATGCCATCTGCATAAATGCATTGCTGATCTTGGGCCACAGTTTACATAGCATGCAGTCGTTACTCCCACATGTTGAATTTGGGTTGTTTTTTTTGTTCTGTTGTTTATGTGAATGTTAAGATTCTTCCTTACACTGATAGATTAAATGCTTCTTTTTGTTGTTGTTTACTGCCTTTACTATATACATCTTTTTTTTTTCTTCTTGAAAGATTCCAAGAATTTCCAAGGTTCCTGCATTTTACTGATGCAAATCGTTGTTCAAGTACTTTTGCCAGACAGTTTTGTTATTCAGCAGTCCTGTTAAACAAAGTTTGCTGTGTAGAAAGCAAACAGAATGCAGAAACCATGAGTTCAGCTGAAGAATTTGTTTTGCGTTACTGCCATGCCATTCCCTTAGCGTCTACCAGTTGCAGCAGTTACTCACCCGTGTACACCTAACTTTATTGTATCCTCTGATGTAAACTTAAAGCTGTTGTTTACCTGACTTCTTCTGATTATAGATTTCATTTGAGTGTGGCTGCTGTTCAGTGAGCTAATGTCATGTTGTCCCTTCAAATTCTGTAGATGCAGAACCTCCTGTAATTGACAGATGCAGATCTCCACCACCCATGCAAGCAGTAGAGAATGAGTACCCAGCAACATGGGAAGAACCACAGTTTTCAGATAATTCAGGTGAGATAAGGCACCCCCAAACATGCACACAACAGTGGAAGGGTAGGGAGCTCTGACCTGCTCACCCTTAATCCTTTGGAGTTTAGGAATTTTTTAAATTATTTATTTTTAAGAACACATCATTTGGAAGACATGCTACCGTTTCCTTCTCCATTTGTTCAGGTTGAGTGTGAGCAACCCTTTTTAGCTCACTGATGTTCTAGTTTGTCTTTTAACTCTTCTAGGTGCTCCACTGACTATCACTAGGAGTCATGCACCTGGAGATCTCTTTACCAAAGGAGAGACAACAGTTAAATACACAGCGATGGATCCCTCTGGCAATAACAGGACATGTGAGATTCACATTGTCATCAAAGGTTTGTTGTCTTGACCTTCTGGCTGCTGGCACAGGTCAATAACATATTAGCCATGATGTGATACTACAGCTTGGTATTCTCAGACCAGCAAAAGTGTATTGCTTTGTTTTAACTGAATATCATAAAGGATGCAAATATACTCCACTTCTTCATTCAGTCTCCACTTTTTCTTTTAGGTATTCCCAGTTTCTGTGGGAGTAACTTGAAGGCAGACAGAATGTCAGTTAGTACAAGTGAATAAATTATCTAAGCAACACAGCAGTGAATTTGGCCCTATAAATTCAAATTAGGTGTAAAAGTGCTGAAATTACTATTCATTAAGCAGTAAAACTTTTGGTAATGGATCCAGTTTTTTCTCAGTGACAAAAATGGTGTGAAATGAATTAATAGTGTTACTGAACTCTAAGTTCAAATCTGTACTTTTAAAGAAAAACTTATAGAAATGTTTTTGTAATCACCTACAAATACTGTAGCAGATACTAGAACACACTTTAGGTTTTAGAAGCTGCCTGTACCTATGCATATACTCATGCATTTGTGCTGTTTGCATAGACACCTTTTCTCCACAGTTTATTTTCTTTTTTAAAGGCCAATCAGTAATTTGGCAGATAAAGAATAAAAATTGCACTCTATCTCAGCCCTCTAGTGCTTATGTGTCGGTTGGACATCAGTATAAAAAATTGTTAGTGAAGAGAGTATTTAACATCATGCAGACTGGACTTTTGGTTAGTAGCTTTACAAAAGATAAGTTTCAAATGGACATGCTACTTTCTGATTTGCTTTTGTAAGTCTTAGCAAGGAAAAGCAAGTTCTTAGAATTGGTATTATTTCAAGTCTACAGTATCTCAGACATTTTGTGGTCTCTGTGCTCATGACATAATGTTTTCAGATGTTCACAGTCTCCTCACATTAGGCCTCAAAGTAGACTATGACTGAGGTTTTATAGTCAGTTGCTGCTAAGATGATTTTGACAAGTCTGTGTTGTTGCAACAGTGGAGAGTGAATAATACGTAGTTTTAGAATTCAGTATGCAGTATAGTGCAATATAGTTTACTATAATTCATTGTATGAAAATTCATGTAAAAAATTTAGATTTTTTTGTATCATTTTTATAGGTATGTATATAAGTGTGAAGCTTTGAAGAAGAAATACAGAGGGGTTTGAGTCTTGCATTTCGGAGGTTTTTTTTTAATTTCTCATATGTATCATATTTATTTATTTTTTTTAAGTCTTCACATTTCTGGGTTTCAAATTCAGTGGCAGAGTTTGAGAAGAATTTAGCAGTAGCCTGATTCTAGTTTTCTGGAAGTAACAAATAATGCTTCCACAGACTTCAAGTGCAACTTTTGGAAATCCTATCAGTGCTGTTTTCCTGTATGCTTACTTGATTCACCAAATTCATCAATATGTATCTTTGTTTTTTTTTTTTTTTCCTTTGTATTTTTCATAGGTTCTCCCTGCGAAATCTCCTTTGAACCTATGAATGGTGATTTTACATGCACATCAGATGAAATAGGTGTTAATTGCACCTTGCACTGTGCCGAGGGTTACAGCTTTTCGGAAGGATCAAGTGAAAACTACTATTGTGCGTATGAGGATGGTGTCTGGAAGCCACCTTATTCTCCAGAGTGGCCTGATTGCTCTTGTAAGTCTCAATGTTATTTTTAGCCTGTGTTTTGTGAAATGAATCTGCAGTTCATCAAACAATGTGTTTAATGAGGAAGTAAATAAAAATGTTTTAGAAATTATGACTGCTATATAATGATAACAAATCTTCTGTTTCCAAATTGTTACAGATATTGCAAACAAATGTCTGGAAGTCCCTAATTGTATTATTTCAAAAGTTGTCTAAAATACAAAAATAGTAGTCAATGTGTATGTTGGGAAACAGGAGATAGCAAAGATGGCAAAGCAGACAAGGCCTGTCATTAGTTTGAATTGGCATTTGAAACAGTCTGTCTGCAAACACTAACAGTGCCTTTTCAACAGGAATTTCAACAGTATTTGCAAATTAACAGTGCAAAAGTATTTGTTAAATCAGCACATGCTGTAATTACATATCAACTTATCACCAAATCAGAAGCTTTTATGTATTTCCTTTGAGATGGACATGTACAAATCTTCATCTGTGGACTTTCCTAGCTTTGGTGACATTCTAAAAATAAATGTATGAGAGCTAGATATGAAGCCAGTCTTGGCACCACGTTGCAGCCACTTTAATCAGAGCGGATTCTTTGGTTCCAGCAAAGAGCAGTGTTTCAGCTATAAGCAAATGAGAGTTGTGTTTCAGAGCTATCTGTCAATTCAAAACACATAATTTGGACACTTAGGAACTTTGCTTTGCTTAAATTCTGGATAAGAATTTATCATATTTAGCCTAGCAGCATTAGTAATAGGGCTTTCAATATTTGTTGTTTCCCTCTCTATAGAAAGTAAGTGTGGAGTTTAAGATTATGACAGCTCACAAGTTTTTCCATTAAGAAAATGCTGAAATAGATATATGACATTTTTCTTTAATATCTTTTAGCTTTCCCATTAAACTATTGTGGAAATTTTATGCCTGTCAAGGAGAAATTAGTGTACTTTCATATTTGTCTGCATTGGCTGGATATGAGTGATACATTTTAGGGAAACACCCATGTTGTCATGTATATAATACTGGGAATTTGGGTTGCTGATTTAAAGACAATGCTTCTTAGCTTAGTATGTTTCAGTTTTACCCAGTCTTCTGAAACTATTGCACTGACCAATAAAAATTTTTCTCCAACATTTTTCAGTAAATCGTTTTGCAAACCATGGGTTCAAATCCTTTGAGATGCTGTACAAAGCAACACGATGTGATGACAACAGTCTTCTGAATGGCTTTTCTGATGCCTTCCAGAGTGCACTCAGTAAAATGGTAGGTTAGTAAATACTATGTCCTTTTACATACTTCTGAAAAAATACAACTTCTTGTTACTTTTCACAGCTAACTAATTTCATACGTGGAAAATACAACAGCAACTTGGAAATGAAATTTGTGCTTTTTCAGAAGATGACAAGTCTCCTTATAACAATAAAGATGATACAGTGGCATTTTAATGTTACTCAGTTCAATCTTCAATGTGAAGTTATTTAGGACAGAATTTGCAGAAGTGTCTACATAGCTTAGGGGCCTGATACTGATAGATTTTGAGTGGGATTCTAAGGAGAACCTGTGCAGTTCTGAAACCCCAGTCAGTTATCCCCTAACCTCAGTGTTATTTGTGAAAGTGGGATGTGATAATAAAATACACTCATTTTATACTTGTTGTGGTTTAATATGTATAACATACATCTAGATAATACAAATGAATACACATGTATACAGATAGATAAAATCCACATTTGGTGCCAAAGTCTAGGCACCTAAATCCAGTGGTATTGATTTAGTTTGCTTAGGTTTCTTTAGTTTCTGAGTTCTAATTCTAATCAGTAAGAACTGCATGGCAATGAATTTGAAAGGGTAGCATGTTCCTTCTCTGAAGTGTCTCTTGCTTTCCACTTCAATATTACCGTTCTACTTCTTAATCCACCTGTCTGTCCTCAGCTGCAAAGCAGAAGCAGCAGGCCTTTGAGTTGTGGTGTAAGGAGTTGACATCCAGGCCTAGTGTTACAGCATTGTTCCAGAAGACAGCATTGGGCAGTCAGAGACTTTTTTCAGGACAAGGCCCATATGCTAAAAGCTTCACTACTAACTAAAAAGCATTATTAGCACATGCAGCTACATGACAGACTCCTGCAGCTTTAGAATCCATGTCAGCAGCACTGGTCAAAAGGCTCAAAACTTTAGTAACACTTCCAGGCAGTCTTTGACACTTGGACCTGAATATCTGTTATTCTCTTACCTGACGTCAGGTTTGTTCTTTTCCAGTAGAAAAATCTTGGCAAGTTTTATTTCTGTTCTTTTCCTGTCAGAGCCTATTTATCAACTACCAAGTTCCAGTGTTTAGACTATTAGTATGAGCAACCAAAAGACAATAAGGAAAAAGTGCTCAGTGACCTGCTCAAGAAGTTACATCAAAATGCAGCAGTCTGGGAAAAGAGTCAAAAAGGCTGTTTTAAATATGCCTGTTCCTATTCCTAAGAATTTTAAATTCTAGCAAAGATCTGAAAAGGGGCTACAAATCAGTAGGAGCCATCTTTCCAATGGAAAAGTAGTATAGAGAAAACAAAGCAATCCCAAAACACATCCTGGAGCCCAACTTGCTTGAAATCGTTCTGGAAAAAGCAAGAAATAGAGATTTTATCAAAAATAATACATTTGTCTGTGCTTACCTAATGTCCACTGCCTTTGTGGAGAGAGGAAATTACCAACAGCAGAAAGGTTTCTGTAGAGTTTTCAATTCTGTGGTTTCCAGGTAGACCACAGTGAAAACTCAGCAGTGTGAAAGAGCAGGCCTAAATTACTGCAACTTCACACTGGTAGAACTCCTCAGCACTACGATGGAGAGCCACACTTCTCTCCAGTGAATTGTTCAGTTGGCTGGAAATGATTCTTCGCTTTGTAGTATGCTTCAGGACAAGCTTTTCCAAGGTGTTGCAATAATTTTTGAGTTAAAGCCTTCATCTTGTGGTGCAATATTCAACTGCTGTTTTCCCAGACTAGAAAACAAGTAACTGGAAATTAAGTGAATCACATGCAGGCATCCAGAGGTTGTATCTGATTTCCTCTGCAACTGCTTCCATATCCTATTTGAAAGACTGTCCTCCTCAGATGATTTTCCCTGTCTTCTGAGATCTCCTGGAAGAATACAAGAGTTCCTTCCCACAGGCAGGGAGATGCGGATATGAAGAAATACTGTTTGAAAGCTAGAAACAATGTGACGGCATTGTTGTAAACTTGACAGAATTACAAATTACATTAGCTGGAAAACCTGTCGATGTTTTCAAACCTGTAAGCTCTCCTGTCATCTTCAAGAAAGAGAATCAAGCCTGAACTTCCTCCTGGATTTTGGGATTTCACATGCAAGAGTGGTTAACACTATGGACATCTTCACTTATGAAATAGACCTTCTATAAAAAAGAGCTTGTATGCCTCAAGTTTCCCTTTTATTTCCCAGCTGTATCAATGGAACATACTTCTTTCAGCAGACCTTGCCAGAATTATAACAGACAGGAAAGGAGAAATCTAGTGTCAGAGAAAGGGCAGGACCAGTCCTTTATATTGTAACAAAGTTTATTTTAAGTTGGGGTGAGCTATGTGGTTTTGTTTTTTAATGTTGTTCTCCTTTATGTTGGAAGGTCCCATCATTCTGTAATGATGTTGCTGATGTTGACTGCAGATTGGAAGATCAGACACAGAAACATTGCTTGGAATACAATTACGATTACGAAAATGGATTTGCTATTGGTAATTACTGATTGCATAGGTTGTTAGCTATCCAGGTTTCACGCAGTGTAATTTCTTTTGTTCTGAAATACTGTGTTGTGTGGAATATTTAAAGAAAATAATTATAGCACTCTTAAGATACTGTGCAGTTAAACAATGTTTTATTATGGAATTGTTCTCTGTTTTCAGTACTGCTTCCTATATAGTGCACATGTGAGGTAAAGTTTACTGAGATGCCTCATGACAGGGAGGAAGAATACCACACACACACACATGCAGAGTGCTACAAACTTGCTTGGTTAGCCTTGAAGAAAGCAACTTGTTTGAAACATAACAATTTTAAACCAAAATACTGAAAAAACACAACAGAAGATTGTGGAGGTTGTTAAGAGAACAGGGACCCTTTTCATTCTTGATGATGGTTCCAGTCAGCACAGAGCACTCGCTGTATACAGGCAAAGCTTAAGTTTGCCTGTTAGCTGTGAAATAGCTTCCTGTATGTAAAGGTAGTATTTTGCAGAATGACTGTAGCTATGTTGGTATGAAAGCTGTGACAGCCCTAGTGATTGCTTTCACTTTGCTTTATGCTAAGTGAGTTGTCATTTTCATTCCATTTTCAAACATCTTAGTGTCCACGTTGTACTGCTATTGTCCTTGGCATTTCTGAGTCCCTTGGGCCTACTTAAAGCATAAAGGCTAAAAACTGATAGAACTTATATCATCTTAGCATGAGGCATTTTGGCAGATCAGCATCAGGATACTTAGTCTTTTATAGGACTGTGGATCTTTTATAAATTCATAATGGGATTACTTTTGTACAGCGTCCTGCTTATTCTCACCTTTTAGACATGTTTCACTCAGTTTGAAAGGACATTTGTTTGTAATCAGACATGGGACTGGAGTCTCAATTTGCAGTTGTCATCAGGGAAAGGGTGAATATTGATGACAGCTGGAACTAATTTGTAAAGTCACTTGGAAGAAACAGTATTGAGGAAATGAGATACAGGTTTCCTTTTATGATAAGATCA
>VXAL01012254.1:3541-17638 GCA_013399475.1 Chauna torquata
ATAAGCTTCCTAAGAAAATTTGCTAAATTTATGTGGAGGCAATGAATTCTAAGAATTCAGCAACCCTAGTTACCTAAAAACTTCTTTCACAGAACAGAGAGAGAGAGGGTATTTTAAGAAAGGCTTCTGATTTAGCAGCGTATAAACTAGGATAAGAGATCTACTCAACTTCAGTGTCACAGGCTGCCTTAGAATAGGACTTACACTGTTGTCAGATTAAAAGATTTTATTTCTCCAACTATCTAGAAATGTGTGCAAGACATTATCTGTAACACTTTTGAAAGTCTTATGTGAAGTATTTCAGGATAGAGCAGGATATGGCTTAGTGTGATCCTCCTCCTGTTTGACTGGATGGAAGATATACAGTTAATTTTGATGGAAGTGGGGTCACTTTTATTAGTACTGTATTGCAAAAATGGCAAATTTGAGTTGTGGTCTTCTCAAAACTCTTACTCAGACCTGTCACAGCAGAGCAGAGACAGTGATGCTTTTGTGATTAAGGGAGATCCTCAGTGGTGATACCAGGTGATAGATCACTTTTAGTCTCTGAGTTTTTCATTTGACCCACTAGGCCAAATCAAGAATTGCTTTTCTAATGACTAAGTTAAGAGGGCTTTTCCATCCAAGATAGAAATATATACATGAAAGCTAAGCTGATGAATGCTTAGACTTGTTTTTAAAAGTGCAACTTCACTTTTTTCCAGAATCCTAGGATTTTATTTAAAACTAGAGTGATAAGTTAGTACACAGCTAGAAAATATAAATAGTTGCTTCAGCTAGTGTCAGAGAGTAAGACTATTTTGGACTTGGTAGTTGCTACCTTTCTCAGATTGTTAAAAACAAAACATTAATAATAAGTTTAAGATATTGTTATGATTTTCACTTGCCATGTCTGAAAATACAGATTTATGAGCACAGTCATTGCTCCCAAAGCTTGCAGTTTATTTTATTAACAAGAGTAAGTTGAAGTAAGAAAAGTCATATTTTTGTGGTTATACAAGGAGAATCTTTTTCAATTTGTTCATTAGCCTTCTTCCTCATTGTCATATATTCATCATTCATCTTTCTCATTTCTGATTAGATGCACCCCACCCCCCGGTATGCTGTATGTAATGTCATAGATACTTGTGGACATCTAACATATATCTCCCTTTTTAGCTAGTTACCATGTAGTTTTCATTAAGATAAATAAGCCATTCATTTATGTATCAAAACTGTTCCATACTGTCTTGATTTTTGGTTCATTTAAAAACTGCAAAGTACTAATTTTTTAAGAAAAAACAGGATTTAGATTTCTGTGTGTTTTTGACACGCAATGATAGTTTGACTTATGATGACCATGTCCCTAATCATATCTGTCTACTTAATTTTCATCCTGAACTTCTCAAAGGTGATATTTAGTTTAGTGTCATACAGTACCATTGATCTGCCAGCAGCAATAGCATATGGAGTAATATATAATTATTCAAATGTAGAGTTAAAATTTCTAGACGTTATCTATACTCACAGAAAATCACTTGGCAGTAAGCCTCCAAAACCAATTTTTTCATTGCTTGTGTTTTGATTTTTTTTCTACTTGAGTTGCTGCTAAAAACTAAACATCTGGGAGTTTAATTGCTCATTATACTTAAATCTGTGAAGTATTATGGGCCAAAACACACTGCCCTGTGCAAGAAGTATACAGAGATTAATCTAGTTGGTAGCATGGATAATAGAACGAGCTCTGTTTTTGCTACTGATTTGATACTTAGGAATGTAAAACTCACCTTGGTCATGGTCTACTGAAGTTTCATCATTTACTAGATATATTCTTCAGAGTATTCTCATGCTCATAATTTCATGTTTATTGGTAACCTTTCTCATTGACTGATATCCTATTAGAGGGTCTAGAAATGTAGTGTGCAAGCTAATACTCAGACCCATGAAGAAGCAGCATCTATAGACCTTGAAAGACCAAATATAAGCATAGCTACAGACATTCTCTTTTCTTTGAGAGGATCCAACATATTGTTTTGGATTACTGCAGCTCTAATTGGAAAGCAGTAGGTATAGTCGATAGTTGCTCGCTCTCCTGTTCAATATGTATGCAGTAAGTAATGATATTGTACTATGAAGTCATCTTCTTTTAGGGGTTTGTATCTGCCTCAGTTTTTAGGCCATTTTTTTTCCTAATAGGCTCTCCAACTGCTGTACCTTGGATGAGAACTATTTGGCTCAAAGTAGCTGAGAAAGATAGATGTGATTTTGTCCAGAAACAATTGGCAGAAGTGGTAAAAGTAAGTTCATCTTCTTGCCAGATGAATTATTATAACATCTATTATATGAGTCTTTAAAATGTGTTCCATTGTTTGTTCTGGGTTATGCATTTCCACACTGGATTTATTGTTGAGATGGAATTTTTGTGTAAGGCTACATGATTACAGCATTTTCTTTAGATATGGGCCACCTTCACTGCCCTCCAACTGATTAGTACAGTATGGTCTATATAGACAAAGATAAATACTGACTGAACAGAATTTGGTGATTTATTCATTTTTAGCATTTTCCACTTAGAGAGCACCAGTTATTTTAGGTTATAGGATATAGAGAGAATTGAGTTCTGTTTAATAAAATCTTGTGAGCTTTTGATCCTCTGTCATTTTCTACATGCTTTATACCACAATGTCAAGAGAAATGAACTACATGATGGTCAGATTTTCCTGAACCTGTGCTGAGATGCCAGTAGCACAGGACTGTTAATAAATGGGCTTTCCTCTTTCAGTGCTTGGAGCAATATTCCAAATGGTTTTTCTTTTTATCCATTTTCCTGAAGGATGAGGTTTGATTTTTGTTTGCACAGATGTTTTCAATTTAGTACTGATGAATCTGGAATTCTTTATTAGTATTGTCAGTTTGGATTTCTTTTGTGTACTTGCATGTACATGCTTGGAGCTGAGGGTCCATGCAAGCCGATCTAAATAATGGAATGCTTAACTATAGAACTTCCCTGTTGCTCTTGTGTAATCCCTTTGAGTTTTTGAGTAGGATTTTGCCATACAAAGGACATCTGATTGTAATATAAACAAAGAAAAATATCAGATTAGCCATGGGATAAGATTTACTACTCCTACTTAATACATACATCACTTCTATAAGGGAGAGATGATCACAGAGTTCCAAATGTAGGTTTGTTTTTTTCTCCTCACAAATCTGTTGTTAAAGTATTAAAACTTCGTATTAAAATGTGCATAATCTTATTTAAAAATAATGTTAATTGGACAAACTAAGATATTGTTGGGCCATCTACAAATATCTAATTATTTCTTCTCCAATGGAGTTCCTCCATCTCTAATTCGTCTCTTGTAGCTTCTAATTGAATATTTTTTGTGTGTGTATTGATTCTTTATTTTTATAATAGGTAACTTTTATTGTGTTTATTATAACTCTTTCAGGTGTGGACTTGAAAATTTATTCAAATATTAAAACCTGTGAAAACAATATGACCAAATAACAGTTCACATACTATGTTTAAAGATATTGCATAAAAAGCCTGACAATGCTGCTTTCACGGTTGTTAGCAATAGTAAGTGTTATGCTTGCAACTTGTTTCTTTTCAACCCATATGGCAAAATTATGCCTCCCAGAGGTAAGTTCTGGTATTGGTGAAAGGTGCTGCTGAGAAAAGGGGTGCCTCAATGCCTCAAGTATTGGAGAAGCCTCAAGACAATATAAAATCCTATGGATGATGCAGATGATCAGAACTCGTTTGCTGGTATTTCACACTCACTTTACACAGATAAAAATTTCTGTATTACTCAGCATCTTCTGAATCAATTTTACTGCCTGTATGGGAATGGGGAAAAAAGTATCAGCACTCTGGAGTAATGGAACTAGTCACACATTTAATAGTAAGTTACAGTATATAGGGAAGCTTTTATTTAATTTGTTGTCGCAAAATCATTGGCTTCATATTATTTTTAGAAATACTGGTGAGCTCTAATCTGGAAAACATATTAAATGTTTGAGATATCCATAAACAATCTTTTCAGTTTCTGTTGTTTTTAAAAATAGTGGAGTTAATAAAGCTTGGTTTGTTCTAACACTGGCTGTTGGGACAAAATTTATAACTTCTATTATCTTAAATACACATTTAGGTTTTTATTCTCGTGTGTGCGTGTATAGTAGCTTTGTTGTCTTGCACACTGATAAAGGAGAATTTATTTTCCAAAAAAAAAGTCTAAATTCTATACATTTCATTATGGAACATTTATAAAATGATTTCCATGACAACCATATAATAAGATTCATATTTACTTTGAGTTCTCAATGTCTTTTTAATGACTCCTGTATAATTAAAACATGCGTGATTTGTGAGATTTCATAATATAAATCAGTTTTGTTTGCATGATACTGAATAGAGTTAATACATGTACAATATATGGTTTAAGAGCCTTACATGGATTCTTCCATTTGTTGCAGAACTGTGAGAAACTAGAAAATAATTTTGATGACATCAAGCACACGACTCTTAGTGAGCGAGGAGCACTTCGAGAAGCAATGAGGTAAGTCTGGGTCACCATAGCAACAGTCACAGATGTGGTAAAGAAAGAGTCATTCTTCATTATTGGGGGAACAAATGAGTTCATTGCCACCATTCAGCCCTATTCTCTAAGGTATTAATTTGTCAGTGGAGAGGCTTCCCTTGAGGCTGTACTTTGGTTTTGAAGCTGCATAAATGTTAAGCTTGACTGCACAGTAAAAAACGTAAATGTTTAATTTGTTACATTTAAAATGCTTAAGGGGTGCCTTGCTTTATATTTATGCTAAACTGTGAGTGAATGAAAATATTGTTCATCTAAATTCTGTAAATGTTAAAGAAACTGTACAATTGCACAACAACCATGTGTTTGCTTCTAAATTGGATTTGATTTTTATATATGTAGTGGCCTGTGTACTCTGATTTTATCACCACATTTACATGATTTTTGGTTTTGTTAATGGAATTTTTAAAATGTATCTGGTATTTCATATATTGTAGAGATGTATATTTTGCTTAATGTCCTCATATTAATTCACTTAGTGCTTATTAGAGGGGGGTAAAAGTAGTCAGTATGTGAATCTTTTCCTGTCATTGTTACTTGCACTGTACAGTATGTGGGTGCAGGACTCCAAAGAAATTCACCAGCTATGGTGCCTGAAAAAGGCAATGATCAGTGTAATGAAAGGAGGCAGAATCAGAGACAGGTTTTCTAAAATAACTTGCTAAATAAATTCAGAAAGAATGTTAATTTTCTGATTATCTATTTATCAGAAAATTAGAGTAACATGTACTTTCAAAGGTTTTAAAGGATAGCAAGATGTAATGATGCACACATCACTTCATTTCACTTGCCTGATATCAGAGTAACTTCTTAAATTTGCATTTGCACAGTAGAAAGTAAAAACAACAAAAACATTGAGGAGAATTTGAAAAACTGATTACCCCCCTTTGCTGTGGTTGTGTTCCTAATCCCTTTACATTTATGGATGTGTGTGAATGACTTTACATTCATGATGCTCTTGTTTCATGAATGCTGCTATGAATAACTGTTTGTAAAGGTATTCTGATGTGAAATGTAACCTGCCTCTTTAAAAGCCTTGCTTATTACCTCCAAATTACATTCTTTCCTTTCTGAAGTATTCAGAAAATGAATGATTTAAAATAAAGATTTAGGGAACATTTGGCATGTGAAGCTACTTCTGGAATTTTCAACAAGCTGGATTTCAAGACGCTGGTCTGCTGTAACAACATTCCTTGGATGGTTTGTGGTGTTTTGCGGTACATGACTCAGCACAGTTAATCTTTTAAAAACTTGGGAGCTGACAGCTATTTGGTGATAAACATTTACTAGCGAAGGGAGCTTTGGCATTTCAAAGGTCGTGTGTCTCTTGCAAGGACTGTACAGAAGATTCTTATGATTCTATGCATTGCATACAATAAAAAGCACTCTTCAAGCTCATAAATTTGTACCCTGGCCATTTCTAGTAGTATACAAACCATTCTGAGAAAGTTATTGATTATAAAGTGTGACAGAGATTGTGCGGTGCTGGAATTTTCTTAGTTGCAGTCACTATTTATGTAGTTGATTTTTTTCTTACATGTTTTTATGGAGGTAAAGAAAATACCTGACTTACTAAATTAAGACTGTACCATGTTTTTACAGTGTACTTAAGTAACACACAAAAGGTGCAAGAAATTAGAGAAGTATAATGTGTAATTGTACTTTTTTTGTAACTGTATGTAAAAAAAAAAAAAAAGCACTTGTTATCTTAGGCTGTACAGTTCCTTTTAGCTGCTGCGCAGTCACCCCATATCCTTGCTGGCTGCATTTTTCAATTTGGATCACAAGATAATTTCAGCATATTTGATTCTAGCAAAACATCTTTGACAGATGAAAATTCATCTTGCTTTCCCATTGCTATAGTGGACATTGGACCAGGTGTGGGAGGACATCAGTATTGAGATACCTGCCTCCTTTTGGTTAGGGAAGCATGTGGAGAGGGTGACACGTTGCACAGAGGTACTAAAATCATATGGGCATGAAAACAACAACAAAAAATCCTAGTTGGATAGCTAAGCGGATGTATGTGGATCTCAGATGAGCCTTAAGTTGAGTGGGCAGTCTGCCCAAATCCTCTCTGATTTCCCAGAGTAGTACTACTGGTCTGCCAGATGAGAGATACAATGAACGTTTTTCCCCAGTGCTCCCGTTTGGAACTAGACCTTCCGTTTTAACTTTCTCTTTGAGAAAAATGGTCAATTTAATATGGGTTTCAGTACATTTCTAGTCTATGAATATCACTGTGCTCCACATAAACAAACACTAATAACCAAGAAGGGTCTTGTTCTTTTCCAGCTCTTCAGTAACCAAATCATATTCAAATTAAAGATTACAGGAGAATAATCTTTCTGGTTTATATATGTATGCAAAATAAACTTTTTGAAAGGCTTTGAAATTATTGTAAAGCTTGTGAAAGTTCTCTAGTTCTGCTTTACGTGTTATTTTAGACCTTGAATGAGATAACAAGCTGAGATAGTGGTATTGTAAGAATTTGGTTTACATTTATTTGCATGTAAAATCATAAAGCATTCAGTTCAGTTTGTTGTTTTGTTAATATATACTCTACAAGGTTCATTTATTATATTTTAATGTAATTATAAAGCTTAAGTAAACAAAAATTAAATTAGTTTTTTGAACTGAGGTTTATAAATGGACAGACTATTGCTTTCCATACCTTGAAAGTGTATACTATAATTTAATTGGGTATTTTATATGGTAACTTGGCAGAAAAATAGCATATATATATGTGTGTGTGTATATATATATAATGTCAGGTTGCATAGGTAAGGGCATTAAGCTTTTGGTAGGCAGGGCTCAATTTGTACTTTATATATAAACCCATGTTAAAAAAAAAGAAAGCGTATGAGGGGGCAGAACCTGGATCCCGATCCTCGGTTAAGCTTCATTCTAGGAAATCAAAAGAGCTTTAAGACTGGTTCAATTGCTACATGGAGATGTGGCGTAGGTAACTGTATACTGACTCTAGTGTCATAGGTAGCAAAACCAGAATGTGAACTCGTGTTGTAACCGTGCCTTTGGGAATGTAGAGTGAAGCAGTCTTGAGGACTCTTAAAATGAACAACTAACCCCTGCTCCCAAATCCCATAAAGTAAGTTTTAGAAGAAATGTGCAGGAAATCCAAAACCAATCATTTAGTATTTATTTAAAAGAAAACAAGATGTAAATTAAGATTTAAGTAGTTACTGGGTTTAATGAGGTGAAGGACAAGTTTCAGGAAACAACACATCAGCTAGCAGGAAGGTTTTTTTTTCCACTGAATCCATTCGTTTGCTATATGTACAGGTATATTGATAAGGTCCTCCTGAGCCTTTTCTGCTTGAGGCTAAATGTCCCCAGTGCTCTCAGCCTCCCCTCATGTGACAGACACTCCAGTTCCTTCATCACCTCCATGGCCCTTTGCTGGACTCATGCCGGTATGTCCACATCTCTCTTGTCCCGGGGAGCCCGGCACTGGGCGCAGAGCTCCAGGTGTCTCACCAGTGCTGGGTGGTGGGAAGGGGTCACCTCGCTCGACCTGCTGGTGATGCTCTGCCTAACACAGCCCAGGACACTGCTGGCCTTTGCTGCAAGCACACATTGCTGGCCGATGTTCAGCTTGTTCTCCAGGACCCCCAGGGCTTTTCCTGCAAAGCTGCTTTCCAGACGGTTGGCCCCTGCCTGTACTGGTGCCTCGGGTTGTTCCTCTCCAGTGCAGGACTTAATATATTTCTTCTTCTTTGCACTTCATGAGACTCCTTTTGGCTTATTTCTCCAAGCCTGTTGATGCCCCTCTGAACCAGCAGCACAACCCTTTGGAGTATCAACCATTCCTCACAATGTTGCAACATCTACAGGTATGCTGAGGGTTACAGCTTCATGACAGAGAACTGAGTTATACACACACTGTATTGCATCTGAAATGATGGTACATTGCTTTTAAGCATTCTATGAATAATATGCTTTACGCCTACATCTAGTCTACATTTCATGAACTTGGTGTCAGACAAATGAAGCCATAGTAGTTAACATCCTGTGAATCTGGAGATGCAGTTATTACCAATGTGGTGGCTTACGGCAGTGAGCGATCATTTAGTGAGACTGGTGAGATCTTATATATATGAAGAGGTCTTACTTGTAGGTAAATACATCTACTGTCTGTCTTGGCTGAATTAGTATGTGTGAAAGCTTTGCAAGTCAAAACTAAAGCTGGATATTTTTATGTAGACTTCATGTTAATAAAGGAAGATTTAAACATTTTATGTTTTCAAAGTGGGAAAGGAGAAAGTTTACTTGTCTGTTTGGATTAGTCTAAAAGGGCACCAAACTTCATGTGGAGTTTTCTTTTGCATTCATATTTGCATACTGTTTTGGGTAATGTGAATATGGGAGTGAGGCTTCAGCTATGATTTCCAGTTTGATAGAAGCAGTTTGTTAATGATATTCACTCAGTTGTCTTGACAACTGTATAAATTGGGGTTAGCAATAATCAAGCTTCTTTTAATATAGTCTAGACTCTCAGATGTATTTGACAAACTTTCTATGGCTGAAAACCCAAGGAAACTGCGCTGTAAGAAGTTCCATGATTTCACAAGTGTTCATTGGTTTGCAGAGTTAAAGCTAGAGATTTAAAAAAATGTGGACAAAATAAGTATGCAATGCAAACTACAAGATGTCTAATCACCTGCCTGTTAGGGCTTTAGGTCTGTGCTGTGTACAGTAAACACATCAGTGCTGTGTTATCTGTACCATTCCTGGAAACCATTTTGTGGGTGAGAGGAGAAGGGAAAAAAAAACAAACAAAACTCTACTGTCACTTCAAGGGACAGGAGCCCGTTTCTGCTTTTGAACTATTTAGTTTTATAATTTAAAGAAACTGGATAACAGTCAAAAATTTTGCTTTTTAGCAAACTGCAGGAGATGTTGTCTGATGTTTGTACTGAAAGAGATTTTGAAAACCAATGTGGCAGATGGCTTACCACAAAGACTCCAAAGATGCCATGCAGTGGGTACAGTGTTGTACCTTTCAGTGACTAACAGCCACTCATCTGCAAACTGTTAGAGCAGAAAATTGCATTAGAGAATCTTGAGTTCCCTCTATGGGTTCCCCCTTTGTTACTTTTAAAATGTGAGGTTTTAAATATTTCTTAGATTTGGGTTTTTTTTGCTACCATTAACAATCAGGCAAATGCCTTAGAGTGCTAGAGATGGATGTAATATGAACTATTAGGCTTGTGAATACCTTAATTTCATCAGCCTATACACTGAAAAAGGTGTTGGTTCATCTTAAAATAACAACAAAAAAAAACCAAAGTGCAGAGATAAATGAAGGAAGTTTGCTGGGGGTCTTGCTATTAGACATGGCTTTCTGTAGATTATTGATATTTGATTTTTATATTCCAGGGCTTTGGATGGTTGAGTTAGAAGGTGGTTGATACCATTTTAGACAATTTAAAAAAAAAAAAAAAGTCTGGGACACACACAGAAGCTGGGTGTGTTACAGCATTGTCAAAGGAGCCTGGTGTTTTAGTACAAGCTGTTGAAGCTCATGCTGTTTTATCTGTAAGTTATGAATTTTATCTCCACTGTAGCCAACCTACACAGAGTACCACATTCCACATGTACTCAAGTAACCTTATTTCCTACAGTAACTTCAGTTTTGTGTACAGACAGAAACAAGTCTGTCTTTACAAATACTATTTTAAATATCTGCTCTTTTTTTTTCCAGACGTTTACTGTAGTTCTCAAAAGCCTCTAAAAATATGATCTATATTCCCTCCTCTCTTGTCTCCTTTGTGTCCCTTTGAAGTCATTGGGTTTTGTATTGCCGTGGGCATCTCTGAGTATATTCTCCTTGGATTTCAGGATACAAAGCAAAGCTGGGATGGAGGATAAGTCTTCATTCAAAACTTCTTTATTATGTGTTGTCTCTGCATTATGTTCATTGTGGCCAAGTCATAATTATCTTTTCTGATTATAGTGTGTTTAGAACACTTTGGATGTAATGGGTATTCGTAGCTACATTTACGTTTTTTTTGTTACTTCTCAGGAGTCTTGACTTTATACTGGGTGTTGCGATTTGGAGATGAGAGCAAATCTCCATTTTTCTAGAAATGTTTTGTGCATTGGGATGAGGGTGTTTCAGAGATTAAACTGTCTGGCTGTGCCCCGGGATACTTAACTTTCATCGCAGTTAATCTGCCTTTCACCTGTAGACTTCTGAACTTAATTCCTGTTTACTTACTTGAGGCTATTTGGGAGAGCAAGCAAAGATTTTCAGTAAAACAGGTGGATTCCAGTGGAACATTAGGGTCTCGCTGTTTAAATTTAATGTGTATTGGATTTTTTCAATAAATTAGTTGTATAAGAACTTAAACTAGCATCAGTACTGCACATTTAGGTATTTGGCTACAAAATTTTGGAGAAACATTTTCTATCCGCAGTTCAAAAGAATACAGCTCCTTTACAGGAGAATCTCTTTTATTGGAGTTTGCTGTTGAAAACTTGGTTGGCAGCCAGTTAAGCCCTAGACCACTTTAGGTGCCCCACAATTGAGCCATGCTCCTTGCTCATATGAATATAGCCATTATAGGGTGCATTCTGCTACTAGGGAACTAGCCATTCTAGGGATAAATTCCTCGGCTACTAAATTATGGGAAAAGGCTGATTAATACTACAGGAGAGGGAAGAGGACCACTGTTCACCTAGTTGCAGGTGAAATCCCTGATTTTCCTTTTCTAATACAGGAAGCTATTTAACCAGCAGTAACTAGACAGCATAAATGTTTTTGCTCTTTTCTAGTTGAATTAGATGTATTTAGGTGAGTGTAAAACTGTACCTCCTTGTATTCCCTGCTTTTGTGATCAATTTTTATTCTTTTATTCTACTTGGGTATGCTGGATGAGTGAAGACTTTACCCGTAAATTGGAAAGCCCTGAGTAATCTTTTGCTGTTGGTGTTGCTAAACATTCTATTGCCTGCTAGTATAACATATAAAATATATGTAACTGTGAACAGAGCTTTGAAATGTAACTCTTAATATTTTTTCTTCTATCATATTCATTTAATTTTTGATGTAAGACAAGGATTCATTGCTCCTGTGCTGAGAGTGTGAAACCACTAGTTGATAATGGTAACTCAAGGTTTGTAAAATAGTGTTGTTCCTGTAGTGTGGTCCAATTACACGATAGTAAAGCAGGGATGTAACACAGCAATGCTGCTTTCCTATTTGTTTCAGTAAGTTTGGCACAGCGGGAAATGTGGCATTCTTCCAAAGTAATGCGTCAAGTTTACAGTTGGCTGGAAGTGCAATGGAAGTTATTCTAAGACTTCACATGTTGGCTAATAACTCTGGTTGAATGTATGAAATAACATCAAATAGATTTCGTAAGACAATTGTTTCATTGCAAGGATTTTATATCTTAATTATGAGACATTATGATATTCTAGAGATATTTGAACAAGTGTCTGTATACGCTGTGTTTACAGCATTGTGATTTTAGTGATCAAACATAATTTCTGTACGGGTAGAGCTCACGTACATTCTTTTTCCAGGAGCCTGCTGAATCTTGTGAAACCAGAAAGAACTGCTCCGTTAATTTGGTCAAATGATGTAAATGTAGATGTAATGTTCTTGAGGAAAAACATATCTAAAATATGAACATCTGTAAAATGTTAACACTGTCTCATTTCTTTTTGAAGCTTAGAGAGCTAGTAACATATCAGCAATATGGCAGGTAGGGAGAAACCAGAGATGGCAAAGCATCTTTTTCAGTAGTGACTTTGCCATTGAGACCCAGGGGGTTAGATAAGAATATCCTAGAATTTTTGCTGTTGGTGTCATTTTAATTAATTTTCCCATCACTTTAAAGCCATTGTCCAGAGAAATTTTTAAAACTCAAGGCTGTAGACATCACTATTATACTGGGTCTGGCAGTCCACCCACCACAACTCTTTGAAAGGTGCGTTAATATTCTTAAAAACTTTGAACAATCCTTTCTCAGAAAAATGTACACATTTAAATAGCTTGGGAGTGGCTCTATAAACTCCTCCTTGTTATCTCTCAGCATGCTTCAAATGTGATGTGGAACAACCGCTACTGAAGGAGTATTAGAAAATAGTTCACAATTTTGGAATTAATCTTCAGCATCGTTAGCAGTCTTGGTAGAGAGGTTGAGCGCATGCTAAAAACAATGCTTTTTTTTTTGTGAGCCCCAGATAAAGGACATTATTTAGTTTCAAGCAGGTTATTGAATGCAATCATTGGTTAAAAAAAAAAAATACCAGCTGTACTGCACCTGGTTATGTTTTATGATTATAAAGGTAAAATTCCCAGTCTTAGGTATTCTTTTATCCCCACTACTCATTTCTCAATCAGCCTTCTGAAAAGAATATCTGACATCTTACAGAAATATTCTCTACAATACTAAGTTTGGGCTTACAGTAAAAGCAGTAATTGCTACTAGCTTCTAAAGCTTTCCAAAGATCTTTAGTTACATATATACGCCTTTCCTGAAGCATTTCTGTATGCCTTTGACAGCATTGATCCAGCAAATGGAAGGTTGTTTGTCACTGGCAGCATTTGTCTTCGCAGGAAGTGTGTTTGTTCCAACTGATTGGAGTTGTTTCAGCACTGACACCTGAAGAGTGTATGAAATAAAACAAACAAAAAACAAAACCNAGGCAGAAGTAGTGTCAGGCTTGTGGGGGAAAAAATGACCACTGATTTAGCTGGGCATCAAGGCTCTGCACTGGGCTAGCAAAGCAAAGGTAACTGCAGGCAGTTATTAACAGGACTGGAAAAGGGGATCAGTACTAAGGGTATCCCTTCTTAATTCCTACCAGCATCAAGAGCACAAGCCAATTGTCCATGCAGTTAATATAGTGAGTTTGCTGGCTGCAAAAGTACGTTGTGAATGTTGTCTGTGTTTAAGGGTCCTTGTTCATTGGAATTGGCTCACACAGTGGTGAGTGGAGGAAGAGTGAGAGTTGAGTGGATGAGGGCACGTGCTGACTTGGCAAAGGATATAGGTTGAATTCCTGCTCCTATTGTGGCAATGATCAGAGTGCCTTCCAGATGAATAATTGAGTATAGGGTGGTCAAAATTTTCCTCTCAGCAGTGACATAATTTGGCATAGCATGTGCCAATATTTAATGAAGAATACACACTTGGGACATTCCAAGCTGGCTTTATGCCCCTACAGCTGCTTTTAGAGCTCTGAAAGCTTTATTTTGGATTGGGAAGAAAAAAAAATAAAATTGAACATCACCTGTCAGGGAGTTTGGGGACAGTATCTTGTGGTAGCAATCACAAAAGGAGGATCAGTCGGAGATAAAGATCAAAACTACAGAGCGACAAAACACGCTTGTCCCTGGATATTCTGGATCAGAGTATCTGCTCAACACCTTGGTTTGCTTTGATGACTGACATTGACACTGAGATGCTGTGTTTTCAGTAACAAAACTCCAGCTGAACCACTGAGTCTGTGTATGTAACATCCTGTGATTTTTTTTTACTCG